>JAOPJI010006339.1:0-34732 GCA_027122695.1 Merluccius productus
TAAACTTTGGTAGCAATCAATTAATTGGAGACCAATTAATTTTTGACCACCCCTGTTTTTAACTCAGCACTCGTCTTACAATTTAAAAGAATACAATAACCCCCAGTCTTTTGTGATATATCAGCCATTCTAGAAATCCCTATTAATTTTTTACTTTATCCACGGCAATAAACTCAACTGACATTAAACTATGTTAATGCTCATTTCTAATGAAAATAGCTAAAACGCGATTGGACGACTATAACTTCCTGGGTGTGTTGGGGTACACACATGGCCCCCCGTTTGTTAATATTTGTCAATTACTTAATATACTAACTTTATTTCAAGCATTTAACTACGAGATTTAAGGAACAAATGATGTTGGCGCATGCCAACTTTTGATTAAAGACAACGGATCAATTTAATCCCAAATGGTATGTACGCTTGCGCAGATGCCATTTTTACTCTCATCAACACCTATTTCAAGGAAAGATACAAGGTTTAGATTTCAGGATCTATCATATTTAATTAGTTTGGCCCCAATTAATTAACTATAAGTAAAACAGGAGATAAAAGGTTTAATTTATCCGTATCAATAGCCAGTTCCTATTTTTATTGGGCGCCAACGATGATAGTTTTGGCACAAGTGAAAACACTACCAGATGTAGTTTGAAAAAAATGAGCGTTGAAGAATGTGATGATGATGATGTTGAGTGGAACCTGTTTGATGTACAACTATTAAATGCACAAAGATTTATTTATTGAGCCGACCGACGTTAAGATATAAGTTGAGTTAAATCATTTCTTATGCCATTGTTTGCTATATGTTCAAATATGTCAAGCAGCTAACGTGACATCGAAAGTTTTGACATAAGGTGATTTTAAAATGAGGACTTTTTACATTTTAACTGAAACTGCGCGCATTAATAAATTCTTAAAGTGTGTAAAGAACCAGCAGTTGAAATGACATATCGGTTGCCGACAAACTAATATAATACATTATTTTAAAAGTTGGAACAAATTTGTGGTCAACGATGGCTCTTTTCGCTCAGTAAGTGCCTAATGTTGACCAGCATGACCAACTTGGAAGGGATGGATGAAAAAGTGTTCAAGAAAATTGCTGCAACTTTGTCGTCGTAGATAAACACTCTTATTTGGAACTGATAACAATGAGAATTATGCACTAATTTGTTAGTATTAAATTTAAATACGTAGTTGTGACTTGGATAAAACTGTGAACATCTTTTGTAGCCATGCTACTAACAACAGTTGAATTGTGAACTAATCATTTTCACGTGTAGTCGAATTGCTCTCGTTGTACATCCTCTCATGTGAATTCAAACGAAGTAGATCCATCCCACCAAGATTTAAGTTATCGTGTGTTTGTTTGTAGGGACGGCGGATGAGTTGTCCTGCTGCGACGAACAAGAAGAGAGCGACCCAAAACGCCCGTGTGGTCACCCAGTTGACGGCGATAACTTCGGTGATGTGATCCAGTTGGTGTCAGCCATATATTTGCTGGTAATTTGCATGTGTCAATTCCACATACTCACCGGCTTTTATTTTGCTTAGATATATCGCCAATTCGAGCGTAAAAATTACGTAACTTTAACTCTCATTGTTCCAGTGTGACATTAACCCAGAAATTTCCAACCTACTTCCAAAATGTGGATTTCGACAAGTTTCACGAAAAGTCCAAATCCAAGTTTCAACATATCGACACTGTCAACAATGTATTATTATATTGCTGCTTGCAGTTGAAAACAATTGGTGTGCGTGTGTTTAATGGGTAGGTCAAACTTAAACAAACGCTGGCCTCAAGTAACATCCCTGTCATCAAAAATCCGCTTAATTTCACCTTCCTCGTCGGTCTACTGTACAAGCTTTGTTTATTTGTTTCTGGACACAACTCACCTCGTGTAGGAATTCCATCATGAAATTGCTGGTGTTCATACGATTTCGACTGGATTCCGAAGCCAATGCCAATATCTTGGATGAGGTAGCTTGTTGTCGGTTGAGTTGGTTAACTTTGCACTAGTTCTTCAGTCTCACCAGAGATATGTACGATTTCACTTGCGTCGTCATTGCAAAAACAACCGTCAAATTTGATAAGGTTTGTGTGTGTGTGTGTGCGAGTCGATGAGTCTCATTGGAGTTTTAGTTGTTGGGTGAGATGGGTGCGACGAAATTCGACTTGAAAACTCAACTTTCCCACAATACTCCCTATGTGTACACTATACTGAATGTAATTACACGTTAAGTGTATATTTGACGATTTTTAGCAAATCCAGTCATTCAACAATCACTTGAATGCTTTTTTAAGGTATATTTCATTTTGATCTCCGTTTCAATGTTGTTATATTCAATACTAACTTTAATCAACCAATGATTTATTAACAAAATCGATGTCATATATCAGTTAAACTCGACTCGACCTAGCCAATTCAACCTGGACAATAACGATGTCAACGACATCTGGAGGTATGTGGCGTTGTTCGTCACCAACACCATTGTAGAGGGGTAATTTCCGGGGTGGCGTCATCACGAGTTGGCCACATTGTTTGTCTAGATACACCACCATCACCAAATGTACACAAGCAGGTCGAGATTTGATGCAGTTGGACTTTCAACAACTCGCCATAAGTCTCGATGCCATTTTTCCGTTCAAGTAGTCCAATTGGTTTCACGTTGGGTGGTCTGTGATGGACGATTTAGAAAAATGACCACCAAAGGCTACGTTGAAGATGCCATTCGGTGTTTCTACTTTCCAGAGGACGCCTTCGAAGAGTTCATCAACGACCCTCTCACCCAAAGCAGGTACCCTCCTCATCAACTCAACTCGCTCACCAAGCTCATACATGGAAAGTCGTCGAAACTGAAGCAGAAGTTCGGGAAAATTTTCAACTAGTGTATTTTCAACTAGTGTAGATTGCGGGTTTTACTCTTGAAACGTTATTTTATTCGTTTTCGCTTGATTTCTGTTCCTTTAATCAACCCATTGGCGCACATTAAATGTAACCCCTCATTGGTTTGCTCCAAGTCGACAAACTATGGACTATTCGTGTAAAAGAGTGATGTACATTACAAGTACGCATGTTTATTATTTTTGCACACACGCTTTACAACACTAATAGTATAACTAACACTTAGATAAAATGTTTCAATTTAGTTTGATTAAATGCTTATTATTACGTCTAAACGCATAGTTTTGATCGATTTTCAAAAATATAATCCGATTATAATAGAACATAGCTGTGTTTCCCATTTGCGCAATACAGTTTTATTTATAGTTCTAATGTTGGGCCATGTAACCAATCGATAGCATTGCCCTAACCATTGTATATTTCAATACATTAAATGTGTTCATATGCGAGTGTGTGATCATGTTTGGTGTAACTTTTTCCTACCGTAGAACAAATCGTGCGATACCAATATGAATTTTCAGTTCCAAAAACAAGAATTATTTTTATTATGCTCACTTTTAAGTGTAATATTTAAAATCAAACCATCTAACTAAACTCTAATGGTCTACCTCAAGATTTACAATCCGACATGTTCAATTATTTGTTAGTATCGAATAATTCTCTCTTAGATTAACCTCTTATACAAATGTTATTGATCAAATCGCTTCTTCTAAACTCAATTAAAATCAATCAACAAATTCGCTAGTTTTGTTAGTGACGATTTATTTTGCACTATTATAAGCACTTTTACATGAAGTTATTAGTATACGTCATTTCCTTTTTAAACCTACGCTAATAAATGGATTTTCAACAAGTGAGGTACATCACTTGTATTGATGAACTGCGCCTTAAAACTTAGCAAGTTAAGAATTACGTTATACTATTTTTTGAAAAATTGCAAAATATTCTTCCAGTGTAAGAACATGCTTAAATGGAACTTTCACTTAAAAACACCCTAGCAACGCTGGGCTTTTGCGCCAGTGGGAATATAAATGACACCCAGTTAAAGTACAATAACCACAAGTCAATTAAATAATCTCAAAATATCACTAAGCGTTGGCTATTTATGTGCACGAACCTAATAAACCAATGAGATGACTGACAACATAGTAGAATGTCAACAAATAAAATAATGTTTCGCCAATTTCTTCTTGTAGCAATGCATGTTTAACACGCCAATCATAAGAACTTAACACCAATGCAGTCTAATTGAACAGCACAAGCTACAACTTGTCCCAAACTATGCAACATACACTGCAATAAACTAGTGAAATCCACCAAAACTCTAAACCCACATCCATATAAAATTGGTGGACAAAATTCAAATAAAATGTAAAATTGCACGCGTGCGCAAAATCAAAACAAGGTGCAAAACTCCAACGCCCCATCATCCACAACAGCAATGGACGGTCAGAACGAGTGCAATATCAAAGTGTTTTGCAGATTCCGTCCACAGAATGAGCGTGAAAAGCTCAACGGGGACAAATCGCCGTTCACAGTGAAACCACCCGATTGTATTGCTTATGAAGTAAATAAAGCCTATTGGTGTTTGAATAAGTGGGTGACAACTGCGTTAATGTAGAAACGTCACTTTGTGTACGACCGTGTTTTTGCTACCCACTCCACACAAGAACAAATCTACGATGAGGTTGCCAAGCCACTGGTTCACGGTAATGTTGTCGAGTTGTCGCCAGTTGTAATTGTTGGTAGACCTGCTCAATGGTTACAACGGCACCATATTTGCGTACGGACAAACGGCAAGTGGCAAAACCTACACGATGGAAGTAACGAGTTGATAGAATAACTCCAATTGAAGTCCACTTTAAAGGGATTCCTCAATGAGAGCGACCCGGATGAAAATGCCAAAGGCATACTGCCTAGAATCGTCGACGAGATATTCGCCCAAATCTACCAAATGGAGGAAAACCTGGAATTTCACATTAAAATATCGTGTTTCGAGATCTACTTGGACAGTATACGCGATTTGCTGGACGTGAACAAGCGCAACTTGACCGTCCATGAGGACAAAAACCGCGTGCCCTACGTCAAAGTACACACACCATCCAGTCGCTGTGATAGTTGTTGTTATGAAGGGAATCACCGAGCAGTTTGTCACCACTCCCGCGGAAATAATGAATCTCATAGCCATCAGCAAGTCCAACAGACATGTCAGTGTTACAAGTTGGTCGCAATGGTTAAATGACTTGAAGCTGTAGCTGTACATAGATATGAACGAGCACAGTTCACGTAGTCACTCGATATTCCTGATTAATGTCCGCCAAGAAGACCCCATCACACAGAAGAAGCTCAGTGGAAAGTTGTATTTGGTGGACTTGGCTGGCTCCGAAAAGGTAGCAATTTAGTTGGTAGCACACGACACTGCATGGACGTGCATGGTGTGTTGTAGGTGGCGAAAACTGGCGCTGAAGGCATCGTGCTGGACGAGGCCAAGAACATCAACAAGTCGCTGTCCGCGCTGGGCAACGTTATTTCGGCACTCTCAGAAAAGAGCGTAACGATCAATGAGTGCGATTTCTATTGGGCCTTTTTAGAAATTCATTCCTTACCGTGACAGCAAGATCACGAGAATATTGCAGGAGAGTTTGGGTATTTGATTGCATCTTCCAGCTGATAACTACCGCTTTCACTTTGACCAATTTCTAAAATTATTATCTGTAACTACACGTGTATGTGTAAATGACAGTGAAAACGAGAGTTCGTTGTTCTATAATATATACATATATATATATATGTGTATAATAATTGCTGTGAGTATTCTGTGATAAATAGTTTTAAACAATGTGGTGAACTTGTACGCGTGTTTAAAAACCCATTAAATATTAATACGATAAACACTGGAGGTGGTGGATTGAGGTACTAATTCACTGGCAGCGATATTACCAGTATAAACCAACCATAACCTGAATTCGTCATAGGAGGCAACTCCAAAACAAGCATCATCATTTGCTGCTCGCCCGCATACTTTAACGAGTCCGAGTCCAAATCCACTCTGTTGTTCGGCCAGAGGTTCGATTGATTTTTTCGCCACAAAAATAACCCTTCTAGAGCCAAAACCATCAAGAACACTCTCGCCATAAACGAGGAGCTGTCTGCCGGTAGGTCACCACATGTTTCATTTCTGTAGTTGTGATTAAGACGAATGGAAACAGCGTTATGAGACCGAGGCGCGAAAAGTTATTCGGCTCAAGGACTACGTGAACTTGCTCCAGTTTGAAGTCGTCCGATGGAGACAAGGTATTGAAATACGCGTCTTTTCGATTGCTAACGCGTTTGAGTTTAAACTTCACTTGGAATTTTCGACGATTAACACACACAGTTTGGCACTTGTTGTATTTTTTGGGGTTCACCATGCTCAACTAAATAGACTACAAATTGGGTGGCAAAGGTGACCGTGCCCAACTCCGTCTATTGTCAACTTAGATTCATTTGTTAATAGTAATACGGAGTTTACTATCAAAATAACTGCGCAGTTAAATCAGTTTGCGTTTTATGTTCTTGTGCGCGTCGATTTTTTAATGTCCAGTTGTCACTTTTATTCTTTGTTTTAAATAATAAATTCTAACAACTGATATAAAGAACAGTAGTTTAAATTTGCATATAAATACTTATGAATGCACTATGCTGTTTTACTGCGTCCTTTTGGCGAGCATTCGTGTGTTATTCAATTCCATTTCATCACACATCATGTAGCTTATCGTAAAATACCAGTTATTGAACAATTATTCATTTTTAACTCTTTGATCTCGGAGTTAAGCTCAAAGTGGTGGGAAATATTCACGCCAGACATCGGTTTATTGATTGACATTGGACAAATTATAGCAGAGTATATCTGGACATTAGTCGTCTAACTAGAGTAACACCTTGAAATGACTAAAACAGCGTTGCTTATGGTGATAAATGTAGAAATTAACCACTTTAATACTCTTTTCTCTCACGACTGGCATTCCAAATAGTAACACAGTAGACATAGTGATATTATTTTTGTGCAAATTATTACTTGATCGAAACCACAAGAAAAGTGTTTCCAGCAAATAGGTGATGTTTATTTGAACTCAGATAAAAATTTGGTTGACTCCAATTTTCCTTCCAACTTAGTTACTTATATCTATCGCGCTTGCCACCAAAAACTTGGTGTGCTTTTTCTGAAGTGTTGCATTTTCTAAAAATTTGATATAAAAAATAATACGTGGTTTGCGCACGCATATATTATAATATTTAATTGTGCTAGAATGCTCGTTATAACTTGATTTAAAAGCTGCCATTAATTCATTCTAACGTCCAACTAAGTATAAGCTACTGAAGTATACTATTCGAAGTTATCAACTGTTGGCAATTTATGAAAGTAGCGTACAAATTGCACACCAAAAAGCCAATTTAACTGGTTACTCTCAGTATAAACCAATTTCAGTCATGGGTCATCTATTATCTACTATATATATAAAAGAGGAGTGTCTGTCTGTATACATCAGTACGCATGTGCAAACTCTGTTTTCATTATTTAAGCGTTTTAGTGTGTGTAAATTATGTGCGTAAAAGAACTCGTAGCAACGCACTTAATGAGCTACTTAGAAATTTTACAATCCTTATATATTTAGAGATATGGAGCATTTAAAATCGGGATTTGGATTAAAATGGAGATTAACCTTATTTTTCATATGATTCTTTCCCCAAAATTCCATTATTTCCAACTGAATTATGTGTTTTAACTTAACGTCTATATTTAAACTGTTTTTAATGAATTGTTCGTTGTGTATTATGTGTTTTAATAGCTGAAGTTTTGAAACGTTTTGCATATATATTTAAGTGCTATTGAATAAGTTTCTGTTTTCATTTTTAAAATCAACCAACTAATTGAAAAATTAATTTAATTGTAACTGGACAACGCCAGTGATTTCGCGCTAGTGTTTGATAAATAAATATTTTGTTGGCACATACTAATCCACTGAACTAGGCGAGCAGGTTCCCATCGACCAGCATGTACCCATGGACAGTTTCATTGCAAAACTTTTCGCCGAAACAACCACCACCGCGCCACACAAAACTATTGCAGAAGAACAACTGCTGCCTTCGTCGCACAAACGTGATGCGCTGTCGGTGCAGTCTACCGCAGAATCCAGCATATTAGACGTGAATGAACTCAAACGGACATTCAGTGACAACAGCATGATTGACGATATCAGCTCTCTGCACAAATACACTGATCATTTGCGATGCGAACAACTCATTCTCGATAAAATGTACGAACTGAAGGAGGCCAACCAAAGTCTATCCGAGGTACAAGAAAAGCTGTACGAGACACAAGCCGAACTCGACAGCTACATCAATGCCTATCAGAATTTGAAGCCCATCGACCAGTTGAACTTATCGTTAGAGAACATGGAAACCGTTGGACTCAAGTCGGAACTTTCTGAAGCCATGAACGCGCTCGAAGAGTTGGCGTCAGACTTTGAAACTAAGTCCCAACAGCATTCACACTTGTTGATCAAATGTGGACAACTGGAAAACAGTCTCACACTGGAAATGAACAATGTGAGAGTGCTGAAAAAAGAGTTTGAAACTCAAAGCAACAACTATCGTTGTCATCTGGTCAAATGGGAAGATTTCAATAGAATAATGGCTGACAATTTGGTGCTTCTATCTTGTTGTTCGTTAGTTGATATCTTTGTGCAATAGATAGCCATCATTGAGACAATAACTAGCAATGCTTCCATGACATTGCCAGTAATCGTTGTCGTTAGTCGTCTTTTATGGTCGTATAGAATGGAGAGTCAACTCTCCTGTCCAACAAACATGCCATCAAATATGAAGACCATTCCACGATGATCACAATGTTAATAGAAACTTTCAAGGAGGAATGTGACAAATTGATCGCTGTAATTGAATTTTATCGGCGTGCTTAAAATGAGCGTTGTAGGACAAAGAGTCAAAGGAGACCCAAATAAAACACCTAACAGAAACTGTGCGAATCAACGACAATCAAATTAACCTACTGAAAGTCCAGCTTGCTCAAGTTTCTCCGAATCAATTACATACCAAACCTGAATAACTTTTAGAACGGTGACACTTTAAAAAAGGTTGAGCAGCAACTGGAAGAATCGGAAAGTCAACGAAAAAGCATTGAAACATTACAGGAACAAACCGAGAACCAAATTATTCTACTAAGGCACAAAGTGGCCAATGAGGGCGAGTCCCACTTCGATGCCACAAGTGCTCAGAATGAGAAACTTTCGCTTTTATCACAACAAAATGTGCTCTTTACCTATCATTCTAACTGCGTTACAATAATATGCACCTGGCGATTTCATATTTGTAATGAATACTGTCTAATGTAGGAAGCCCTACAACACAAAATACAACACATCCGCGACAACCACCTCAAGCAACTGAACAACTTGAGGGCCGAAGTGTACTCTCTCGAGGAGAAGTACAGCGTCAAAGAACTGTAACCACTCTGTCTGATTTGGCTCACCTGCTTTTGTTTGTGTAGACAACTCCAGAAGTGCGAGTTCGAACTGGAGAGTTTGAAGAAAGAAAATAACAATCTCTACTACGACTACCATGCGCTCGTCAACGCTCAAAAGGACACCAAGTGAGCCACGCGCTGACACTGAGTCGGGATTTCTAATTGCCATAGGAACGAATTGAAGAAAAAAGAAGCGGCTTTTGCAGAACTCAACAATCTACGTTCCACTGTCGTAAGTTTCACCGTTTCAATTAGCACGCTAAGTGTCGACAGACTGAAGAGATCAAAAGTCTCCACAATCTCAGAGATCTGTTCTTCGACCAGTTATCCAAAAAGTCCACTAAAGTATCTTCAAGTTGTTTGTGTGTGGACAACGGAGGATGTCGCAACCTGATCTTTAATAGCACACTCCCAACGACGGTGTGAACGATGAGTTGGATTCCACGTCCACTAACAACGTCTACTCGCGGTGCGACGTCCACAGGGCGAAGATAGAGCAATTGGAGGAAAACGTGGATGAGTTGATTCTTCGTTACAAGGCGGTAGTTTATCTTTATTTCTTATTCGCTTGTTATATATATATATATATATATGATTAAACGTTAGTAGAAACTAAATTAAAATCATCAAGTTTACTAATGTTTAAGTGTAACAACCATTTTTCATAGCTCGCTAGAGAAAACGCGGAACTCAAACAACAAGTGCCCAGACTTGAGCGTTACCTCAAAACTGCGAAAGGCCGAGTGAAATTGCTCGAAACGATGGTGGTGGAAAGCAGGGAGCTTGCAAGGAAAGATCGCGAAGTGTACCTCCACTGGCCAGCAGCTGCTTTGCGTAACCGTGCTTTTTAGATTGGCCCAACAAATGCAACAATTACGAGTTGCTTCTGACCAGGCGGCGTCTCTAAGACGACAGCATGTGCCGGTGATTACTAAACCCATCAAACCGGCGAAGCTGCAAAAGACGTCGTAGCCCCCATCCCTGGTCATATCGACCTCTGCGGATCTCTTTGGTGACAACTGCTTTGTGGCCCATTTAGTGGCGATTTTTTATTGACAAAAAAGATTTTGAGTTGTTTTGTCGCGTGTTAGCTGAAAAGTTATACCAATCTAACCTATCCATTTCTACTATATATTTAAAAGAGTAGTGTGTGTGTGGCCACAAGTACGCATGTAGCGAAAATTTATGTTTTTATAAACACTTTACAACACTACTAATCTAATGTAAACACAGCTAAAATGTCCCAATTTATTTAAGTTTAATTAAATACCTATTAGTAGGTTTAAATGCAGTCGTTTTTGGTTGATTTTGAAAAAATTAATCCGATTAAAATAGGACACCTGTTTTGCCCAATTTACGCAAAAATAGTTGGCTTTACAGTTATAATATCAAACTTTGTAACCATGTTATATTTCACTACACTTAATGTGTTCGTGGTAATGACAACATGCTTGGTGGAACTTTTGCTTATTGTAGCCCAAATGTTTCGGTACTAATATGAATTTTAAGTTCCCAAATCCAGCAATCTTCGCTATAATATTCATTGTTAAGTTTAGGGTTTAATATCGAGCCAATGATCAAACCAACTAACTGAACCTTCGTGATCTACTTCAAGATTTATATTCCAACGTGCTAATATATTTGTTGTATATAATAAATTAATTATTAATTGAATAATCCTTTATTGGGTTTATTCCAACCTATTGTATAAATATTATTGAGCAATTCGCTTCTTTTAAACTCAACTATAATCGATCAACAAATTCATTAACATTATTAATGACGGGTTATTTTAAACTTTTGGAGTATTTTTAAATTGAGATATTGTTTTACGAAAAGCTTTACAATGAAGAGGCTATTGAATGGTTTTTGAAAAAGTGAAAGAAATTATTTAGTCGTTGAAACGTGCACCAAACCTGGCACAGTAGACCAGCGCTGCTCAGCCTGGGGGTCGCGCAAGCATTTTGTTTTTTCCTGTTATGTGTGAGTGTAATGAAACTCGAAATGATACTTTATTGCACAAAGGTGATCAAGGAGGTTGCAAATAAATCTAATCTACATGAGGAGGTCGCGAGTGAAGAAAGTTTGAGAAGCTCTGCATTAGACCATTAAGTTTTATTTTGTTTTTAATAAAAATGGGCACAAAATATTTCAAGAAACGTTAAATTTAGCGCTAGTAAGCAATATAATGGGATACGAAGTTTGTCATTATTTTGCTAATTTCTATATTTTTTGCTCTGGGTCTTATAGAAAGTGCACATAAAAGGCACGGTACTATTACAATATTTTTAATCATGACATTGAACCGCATATGCGTAAAATAATCCAAATTAATTTGATCTAAAGTGAACATTAGCCTCATATTGAACGGTCGTATACAATCTTATATATATATACATATATTTGCACATATTCAATATCCCTTTAACGGTACTACCTAAGCTCATCGTGTCTACGAAATGAGCCACATGATTCACTGTCAACACAATCTACACATAATAACATCATTGTGAAAAATATGAAAAACTGACTTATTCAAATAATATATTGTGAATGGGTACCTAGAGTTATAATCCCAATAGTGCACAAACAATATCCCATTGACAACTAAAAAGCGGTCCAACCGTACTTTACTGTGTGTATTAGCAAAGGTTATGACTATTGATGAACTTTTTGTCCGCTCCAATGGCATCTACAAAAGCAGAAACGATTTAGCAGAATACGAGTTGAGTTTTTGGCAATGCTTGTGAGTTTATAATTGACCTAGAGAGTTTGTTTTGTCTAATGGATTGAAAGTGCTTGTTGTAGATGTTACTGAAGAAAGAAAAGTATAAGTGTTTAGTTGAAACGAATAATTTTGCATAGACAATGTCTGTGAGAAGTACCCATGAAGTGTCACCGAAGAAGATGGTGCGGCGAAACTTACATTTACTTAATTACACGGAATTAATGACACATTAACAAATGTTTTAATGATTAACATTTATAATGTGGCGAAATTGAGTGATTTTATATGTAGGCAGCCGTTTCCTTGGCTGTCGACGTCGGTAGCAACGACCAGCCTGCCGAGTTCGGAGGCCTTGCCCATTTTCTCGAACACAGTACACAAGTTAGTTCCAGCATTCTTTTGACATCAGTTAGTGCTGTTCATGGGCAGTACAAAGTACCCACAGGAGTGCTACTTTAATGCATTCATCAAAAAGAATGGAGGTACTAGGAATGCGTATACTTATCCCGAAAAAGTACATCAATTCAGATGCCAAAAATACTTTATCTCTATTTAATTGAATAATTTGCACTTTTGATTCAAATATAGACCTCTTACACGTTTACCATTGATCAAGAAAAACTTTACGAAGGCGTCGACATGTGAGCTCTCAGGTGGAACTAATTGAGTGACCAAGCTTTTTAGCTTTGTTAACTTTTTCATCAGTCCGCTCTTCTTAAAAAGCTCTATGGAAAAGGAACTCGAAGTTATTAACATGGGTATATTCGTAGGTTAAATAGGCATTTTATTGGTGGATAGAATTCATTAGGTGTTCGAGTAAAAATATGAATCATGTCTCATCGGTCATTAACACCGCTTTCAACAGTGGGCTGCCCCACACTAAGTTCATTGAGGGTAACTCGTTAACACTGAGAGATATTCCCGCTAACAAAGTGAGCTCACTTGGTTTTTATATTAATAACATTCAGATCGCTTTTATTGTTTGTAGAATATTGATATGAGAACAAAGCTTTATGAGTTTTTCGACGAGTTCTACACGTCTGCAAATATGACGACGTGTTTGCTAGTAGAGAGTATGATTTTGTAAAGACATCATCACATTTACTCTTATAAATAACTATTGTGACAACTTGTCAACTACAGTGATGAGTGATAGCGTTTTAAAGTGATCATTTTAGGTATTAGTAGAAGTGAGTTGTTAGATATAGTAGAGTTGTTCGAACAAATTCCCAACAAGTAAATGTTTGACGTCATAAATGATTAATATAAAGTTGCAATTTCAATCTTATAACTCAATGTATAGAACACAAATGAAAGCAAGAACTAACTTTGACTGGAAAAATATTATCCCAGTGACCAAAAGGAAACAGATTTACCTTGTGAAGCCGCTACAAGACGCAAAAACACTCTTATTATACTGGGTATTGCCCCCGTATGACGAAACTAAAAAGCAAGCATGTTACAATTACCTCCAGGCTACACTTGGCAATCGAGATACGGGAACAATAGCTTATGTACTCAGAAAAAGGTTTTTAAGCTCTTAAAAAAATACACGGTTAAAATGTTCGTAGGAATTTAATATTATCACTTTCAGCTAGATGCTGGAAACCGTCTGTTTATTTTACCTACTTGGGAGTACAAATTGAACTCACCAAGTTGGGCATCGAGAAGTTGAGTGAAACACTCAATTGTGTGTTTGCCTACATTAGATTAATGAGTAAACATGAGCCTAGTGAACAGTAAATTCATTGTTTTACCTTATATTAAAATAAAACATTGATTCGTAATACACATAAATTCCTATTTGTTTAGATTCGCTAAAGAAGCGGAGTATCTTATGAAGCTACGATATCTATTCCGATCCAAAGTAACAAAAATTTGGTGTATTCTTTTATTTTTGATAGAAAGGCATCTTTGAGAGAGTTCATGAACACGCACTCCACATGCACGTAACAACCACAGTTATACATTTTTAGAATTAAGTCTATACAGACCTACCCAACAAATCATTGCGTCACACACGGTATGTTGTTATTCACCCATGATTCGGAGGTATGTATAATATATTGACAAGTTGTTGATTCCGTGTAGTACATAAAAACTCTGCTCTCCTGTATCACCCCTGAAAATGCCATGATTCTGTTGTTGACTTCAAATCCCACCATAAGGATGGACCAGGAAACAGACTACTTCAGATCGCAGTACGGCGTACATAGGATTCCCAGTGAATGCTATGACGCATGGAATAATCTTGATAGCAGTGCTTTGCTGGGCGAGTTTGTCTATCCACCAGTTCCTCATGAGTTTCTGGTTCACAACTTTGATTTTCCAAGGTCACTTTCAAGTGACATGGTTGATTGATATGTGTGTTATCATTCAAATTGACTCGCTATTTTAGTACCCCTCCTTGATTTTTCAAAACGATCAGTTTAAGCTTTTCTACAAGTATGACAACCACTTCCAACAGCCCAAATGTGTGTCCTTATTCCACACTTTATTAAACATTGTTAATTTTGATATTATTTAGCCATCATGAAGTTGGCTCTTGTTAACCCTTTCTTTTCAGTTGACAACACAAACAAGACCATCCATCCGCTTATCCCTGACAATGATTTATTGTATAATACACCTATTTCATGTGTAATTAGCATAAAATTTATATTTCACTTTAATAGCGTTCTTACTTGTGCAATCATAAGCAAATTTTGGGTTCAACAAGTTACCGCCGAACTATACAAAGTTATTCAAAGTGAATACTAGTAGGGTTCAAAATGTACGCAGTACTTGTAACACTGTACACCTAGTTTACAATTGGAATACTTCCAAGGGTATTGGGAAATTACCTTCACCGGGTTTAATCAACATTTCAAGGTAACACTTCGTTTTGTTCAGCCAATTGATGACTTTGGCATTTTTTGTTCAGAAATTCGTGACCTTGTACCTTGATCGTATGGTTCAAGTTTTCCCTACTGAAAATGAACTTAACATTTTGAAAGTAGTTGAATTTTAGCTATATTCTATAACTTATTTCTGCAGGGCGTTAAAAAGAAAGATCTCAAGTCTTCGATTTGCAATAGACAAGCTTTTGGGTTGTATTTGAGGGACTTTGCTGTTTTAATTTTAACATTTCAAAATGCTAGTTTTGCACTCAAGTTGTACTCCACGGATAGAACCAACGTGTTCGACGTTTTCAATTTTATAGATTTGATTGATTTGCCTCTGCTAAAAGTATTTTGGAATAAATGAAGATGGCTCCATTTAATCTATAGGAAACGCTGAGAAAAATACTTTCCCATTCTTTCAAGATAGCCTTGCTTCAAGGCACGCTTACAAGCGAGGTGATATTCGAGTTTTCAGTTCTACTTTCTGCGCATATACTTAGCCTTCTGAGTATACTGGGGTACATTTGGACCCCATGATTTTTTTCAGTATTTTAAAAGGAAATAATGTAAAAAATTAATGAAAGGAAACTCAACTTAAATCGACATATCCTTGTGAAAATAAGTAATAAATACTTCTCGTGCATGCGCGCACGTGGCAAATCCTAGTAATATTATTCATTTATTGTTACTTTGTCTATTTTATGCAAACTTATGCTCATTAAACCACCTATATCTTTTAGGATGCAAAGAAAGAATTAATAGTATTGTATAACAATTTAATTAATCTTCGCTTAACTAAATTGTTTATTTTTAATTTATTAGGTGAAAAAAATTAATTATACCATCAAGTGCACTGAGAGAATATTTTAAATGTAGGATTTTTCTTCCCAATTCTATTACTCTTTATGATATCAATGTATATCATAATATATTTATCTCTGCTTATGCATTTAAAAAATCATCTAAAGTGATTCGCATTATCGTACCATTCTGTTTATTCGAATATGCTGTTATTGAAATGTAATATCAGGAGGTTTTTAAATAGTGGTTTTAAAATGGAGACTTCAACATTTTATAGAATTTTCGCACCTCGGCGCATGCGTTGTCAAAATTATTAGTAATTTTTGTAAAGAAATATAACTTTTAATAAAATTTCCTTTCGCCAACAAAATTATATTATTATTATTCTATTTTAAAATATGCCAAAAAATTCTGGGGTCCAAATGGACCCCATTTTACTCGGAGGGTGTCTAACTTTGAGCTACTTAGAAGGTTAATAGTGCACTTTAAATGTTGAAACTGTCCTTTAATTTTCTCACAATAATGAAATGTTGTTCAATGGCTCTTTAGGATGCTCTCTCTATAATGACCAATGTCAATCAGCGCTTGTCTCAAGTGGCTAGTAACGGTGTTTACGGCATAAATGGCACTATTTTAAAGGTTTTTTGGTTTGTGTCGTAACTATATAGATTTTAGCCCTATGCTTACTTGTTCCCTGTGGGAAGTACTCTTTTTGCTCACCAAAATGTTCTTCAGACCGACAAAAATTCAATAGTCCTTAATTGTTATAAAGTAGCAAAACTACAGTTGAACTTAAAAAGTTCAACTAGCTTTTTTAAGAAAGCGGGTTTTAATTTATTTGATTGTTCGGTTAGTTACCTCCTGTTGACTACTACGAAGTCGTTAAACTAGGGGTGCTCATCTACATGATGAATGATCCAGTTTACGACATCCTGAGAACTAAGGAAAACCTGGGTTATTGCATATACAACTGTGAAACACAATTTAGAGGGTTGCACGAGTTGTTGATTTATGTTGAGTTTGATTGTCAAAAACACAAGTAGGATTTATGATTACTTCTTTCTATTTAAATGTCCTGAATTGTTCACTCACCACCCATCATAGACCACAATATGTGAATAGAAAAATCGAAGAGTGTCTCTTGAAGATATTTGAAAGGTTCCAACAGATGCCTACAGAAGAATTCCAGGAATACATCACCGGGTTTTGCACTAGGGAAACCCAGGCGGTGCCCAATCTTTTGGAGGAGATTAATAGAAACTTTCTCTGCATTGTCGAAAACTTTGAGGAACCATTTAATCTCAGGGAAATTAACGTAGGTTCCACAATTCTACCTCGACAATTGCTAATGTCACCATCCAAAACACTCCGATTGATTTATACGTATGTTTTCATTTGTTAACAATAGGCAAAGTACGCGTCGAAAATGGACAAAAGCGAAATATTGGAAGTGTTTGAGAAGTACCTACTGAACAAAGCCACTCGAAGAAAATTCTCTATTCAAGTATATTTGTGCGTCCTTTGTTGCAGTCGTGTAGTGCCACTTTTACTAACTTTGTGAAAGGTGCTGTCGTTGGGAGAATTGACCGAGAATGCGTCCAGCACTATGAGTTCCGGTGCAATCCACGACGTCAAGAAGGACAACACTAACTCTGGGTGTTTGACAAGCTCCGATCAGTTTAAAAAGCCACTTGTCTTTCAACCGTTTAACTGCGACCAGTTAAACCCGAGAGCGTCGCAAACCCCTCTCGACGTCCTCCACATGTCAGACCTTAGCGAAGACTATGATTTTTGTGTGGCCGATCCGCTTGAGTTCAAGCGTGATCATTGCAAACGCTTGAACTTTGTCGACGCCGACTATATCGAATGAAATCGTCTATTTATTATTCTACACGCAAATTACTCTAGCTAGTATCAGTTGAACTGTGTTATATTTTGGCGGCTGTTTTTTTTAAATTTTATCAAATCGCCTCCTAGTAAACTACCACCAACTTCGAACTCCTTCCAAAGTTCATACAATGCCACTTTTAGGCAAAAAAGGCGCAGTATCCAACTGCTATTTCGACACGCCGCATATACACGCACGTAAACACGTAACTGCACCATATTTGTTGAGCTCATGAATTATGCAACCCCAATAATACACTTTTAAACCAACCATTCAATAGACATAGCGCACACGCTTTGAAATGGAACATAAAAATGGTCATCTGTCAAAGTAACTATCGCCCACTTTGTCAAATTCATCCAAAACGTCTGCAGCTATCAGATGGCTGACAGTATCGAACCGCAGGTGGAGCGACGTTTCGTCATCCATCTTCAAATCCACGAAGGTTTCATGGGGAGTGAAGTAGATTTTATACATGGGATTGGGGTAGGAAAAGATGGTGTTGAGGGCGGCCAATTTCATCAGATGATTCACGAGCACTTGAGCATGCGGTTGAAATTGCTACATTTTACCGCATTGACATTGCACATCAATTCACCGTACTACTTTGTAGAGTTTGTAGCGTTCAACAAAGTTCTGTTTCAACTCATCTGATTGAGTCTGTCTAACTAGTTTGAGCATTTCACCGATCAACTGGCCTTCTTTCTCGACAACTTGGTTCCTTACGAATGACTGCAAAAGTTTGGTGGCATCATTTTTTGATATGTGGACTTTGTCACCACCACCATCATCCATGACAGTTTCGTCTTGAGGCTGTGCATTTGTGTTGGTTTCACGTGTGAGAGATTTGCTGTGGTTTGGACGTTTTGTGGGGCTCACTGGTTGAAAGCACGATGGAACCTGCATATGTGTTCAAAATCAACATAGTTAATGCACAATTGAATGGATTGCAGTGAAAATGCCGCCATTGCTAGCTCCTTACCAAAAATTCAAATGCATCCAAACTCGAACCTTCCACGTTCTTTATTAAATCGTTTGTGCCGAACTTGGTCCACAGCTTGGCTCGGCGGCGATTTTTTAGTGGAATTCGCGACAACGCTTTCAAGTTTTGCATCCAATGCGCATGCTCGCGGGATATAGTTCAAATTGTGCCAATTCTTGCATCCTCTTCACCAATATTTTTAACATTTTTAATAATACACCAAAAGCTAACTAAAATTCTGTCCAATTTTGAACATCGTGCAGAATTTCCACTTTTAGAACTGAGTATAGCCAACCAAATGCAAATACAGCCGAATTGTTGCCAATTGATAATGGTGCGTGGATCACAGTTAGCTCCAGGTCTCAACCTTTGACACCATGATGTCAAAGGTTGTGCGCAGGCGCACTTAACAGCCCACAATGTCATCGAGATATCAATACAGTTTGACTGTATTCAGGTTAGTAAGCACAGCCCAATTACGCTGTTGGACATTGGCACCCGATTCTAATGATAAATTAAGCTCTGCCGGCAAGCTAGCACAAATCGAACATGCGTTACAGGCTGTAGCAGCTGGCCGTCCCACCGTTGGCATAGTAGGTATGTGTAGTAGGGTTTTAAGCGAAATGTGTGCATCACCAATTAGCAAACAATGGAGTGGTTATTGTGTCCGAGAAGAAGTTGCCGTCCATCCTCTACGATGAGACCAGCGTGTCAAAGGTAGCGCTATTTTGCACTTGTCAATCAATTTGATCAGAGAGTTGTAATGTGGTTGTTGTTGCTAGATTGAGAAGGTTTGCCCCCACATCGGCATGTCTTACAGCGGAATGGGCGCCGACTTCAAGTAATTGAATTGCAACCTGGACGTTGGTGTGTGGACTCGGCGCTTTAGATTGCTTGTGGTACATGCAAGAAAAATCGCAATGCAGTACAAACTCAAGTTTGGCGAGCACCCCACCCCAATCTACATGGCCCAAGAGATTGCCAAGGTTATGCAGGAGTACACGCAACAAAATGGCGTGCGTCCTTTTGGCGTGTCCATTCTTCTTATCGGGTTCTACGCTGGAAGACCCTACCTATTCCAGTGTGATCCTAGTGTACGGTGTTCCATTTGGATTGTTGAAAGCAGTTGCGTTGGTGTAGGGTGCGTATTTCCCGTGGAAAGCTACCGCTCTCGGCAAAAACAGCTACAATTGCAAAACCTTTTTGAAGAAACGATCGCTCAGCTCCATCACCGATATTGAAGATGCTGTGCACATGGCCATCGTCACCCTGAAGGTATGTGACACAGTGTGGTGGTGCACTGGTATCATGTTTTGCGGTAGGAACATTTCGAAGGTGTCATGTCCGACAACAACATTCAGATTTCGGTGTGCGATGCCGATGGATACAGAGCCATTTCTAACGACCGAGTGAAGGACTACATCGATGCTGCATCCATATAACTCCTAGTTGACAGTGTGTTGTTGTGTTTGTGTGCTGCGCCAACCAACGTCTCTTGCTCACAGTTGTTTGTGCGCTTCACGAGCAACTCCTCATTTACTGTAGTAGTGTGCGCTGTAGCAACAAACGGCCTCTACCAACTATGTCCCCGTTCTTAATGGAATGATTGTAGATGGCAACTTTGCAATCACGAGTTGAATAATGTTTTATTGGGCGTAATAGTGCTGTGTTCGGAAAGTGTGTCTGCATTAGACATTAACACATGTCTACTGCAACTAACACCTGAAGTTAAGTTGACATTGGTTTACTAGACTAGAGTAGATAGTGTCGTTTAATTGTGTTCTTTAAAATGATCGTTCCAACTTACATACATTTGTAGTAAACTTTGGAATAAATTACTTATCCATATTTTGACAATTGTCCGATTTGAAATCTCACATGTAAAAATAGTGGCATTTCGAGTTAAATTGGTTTCATAATTGTTGCTCTTTAGTGTGAGTTTTACTATGAGAAAATCAATGATTTTTTGTTTAATTTTATTATATGTGCTGCAGACCGATTGAATTGTTTTTAATGTTCCAAAAGGCATTGTTGACGTTACAAGCATAATCTTACTTAATTATGACTGCACTATTAGTTTAATAACCTTAGTATTGATGCTAGTTGCAGAGTCACTTGGGCCCTGTAATAGTTTGGTCTCAGCGTTAAATGCCTTAACGTATAAAATTGTTCAAATTTCATGAAATTCAAACTTTTACATTACTGTAGATAACGTAGATGAAAGGGAATAGCAATTAAACCATCGTCAAACAGACAACCATACTTCTTTCGTGACACAAATAAGCCTATTATGAACGATACTAAATTTAGAATTATACTGACGACCTCTCGCTGCAGTTTGCGCCTTGAGATAGCTAGTGCACACAGTACCCAGAACCCAAGGCTTTTAAATTGCACATGACGAATGCATTTGCTCATGTGAAACTCGTGTGTAGCTATATATTACTGAAATTCAATTATTAGTTTGGGGCTCTTTTTAAACTAAAGGAAGATCCTAAAAAGGTAGCTGCGATAAGACTTAAGATCGCTCTTATGGTGGTTGGAGTGATTGCCCTGCTGGCAGTCGTGGTAGTTGCAATAGTGCTGTTATATCTGTTTTACTTTAGAAATAGACAAAAACGCCAGGTAATCTATTTCAAGCTATTGTCGCTCGATTATACCGATTCTATATAGGGTGCAGCATCAAAGAGAACAGCTCGCATCCATCAACGAGTGCTAATTTTATGAATACGGCTTTAATTATAAGTTTGTCGGTGTGTTGTTTGTTAATATTTGTGAGTTTGCACTCTATGAAAATACCCACTTCCATGTGTAACAGTTCATTACATCGAACGCGCGTTTTCGTGTTTTTGAATGTGTGGTCATGAAATATGCGTAGTAGTTGTTAGAATGGATTTTTACAGTCATGATACACTTGAGTGGTTTATGTGTTATTTCTCAGCCCTCTGACTTTACTCTCATTTAACCGACGTATCCGCTATATATATGAGGCAGTGACTATTGACGAGGATTAAATTAATCTGAAACGACAGGTACGCTTGCGCGATCGCAATTTTTTAATCTCGCCAACATCTGTTTCTAGCGAGTATATAAAGTTTAGATTTGAGCGTCTGTCGTATTTAATTATTTTAGGCGCATCGAAAACGCTCTTAGGGGCCAAAAATAATCAAATGAAGGTACAACTGGGTGACCCCGATTAATTTAGTAAGCAGGGACGCATGTGCAAAAGTTTTTTCCTTGCACACACACTTTGCAACTCTACTAATACAACTGAAAACTAGCTAAAATTTTTAAAGTTGGTTTAATTAACTGCGCAGTACTACGTTTAATTGCAGTAGATGTTGGTCCATTTTTAAAAATTTAATCCGATTATAGAATAGAAAAATCTGTTTTCGCCTAATTTACGCGAATGCAGATTGATTTGTAGTTACGACATTAAACTTTTTAATTAGTAGCATTGACTTGGTTACTTTATATTTAAATGCGTCAAGTTTTTCGTGTGTGTTCATGGCCAATTGTCTGGTGGATCTTTTTCCTAGTGTATCCCCAATTTTACAGTGTTAATTTTTACAATAGTAATATGGATTTAAGTATCTAAAATACAGCGTTTTTCGCTGCAATATTCATTTTTTAAGATTTAAAATTGCACATGTTGATTTACTTTTTGTATAAAATATTAATTGATTGAATAATTAGACATTAGATTTAGTTGCACGTTAACCTATTGTATAAATGTTATTGATCAATTCGCTTCTTCAACACTCAATCGACAAATTCATTAGCTTTATTAATGACGACGAGTTATTTTACACTAGTGTAGATGTATCTTTACATCAAGTTATTAGTACAGGCAATTTTCTCTTAAAACACGCACCCTAGCAACACTGGACTTTAACCCAGCGAGTTTATACATGGATTTTGTGTTTTAAACAAACTATGTAAACGATATACACTCAGCTCAGTGTGGATCGAAGACAAAATATACTATAGACTTGTCCTTAGAGATGTGAGATATTGGAGGAATTAGACGTGTAATGAGCATAAATAAACAAACTAATTAGAGTGTGGGAATATTTCTGCCTCATAAACAACTTTTAATACCCGCGGGAACATTTCCATATAAACCCTTTGTTCACTTTTATGCAATATCACGCTTAAGATGAAACTAAAATTAAAAACAACTTGGGCAATTTCAGAAGATCAACATAGTGTAGTGTCGGTAGTGTGAGATGTGAAATTTGGATGTTATACGGCGCAGAATACGAATAAAATTGCGCTTGGTGTGCTAATTGTTCACTGGGGTATTTGAACCCAAGAGAGTGACTGTCACCGAAATTGTTTTGTTTTGGTCACCAGTATATTTTTAATTCCTACGAAAAAGTGGTGAGAACATATGTGTTTACTCAGTGTAGGTGTTCACACGAGAATCGACTACCTTGAATTAAGGTAGTAGTATTTGACGTGCAAAACTACTCCATAACAATTGAATAATGTTGGCATGTGTTGTCGAATCAAGTCAAATGTTTATTTAGAATTTTTCCGCCAATATTCGAAATGATTATCGCCCAAACAGATTTATTATGAGAATAACAATTTTGCCATGTACAACAAAGAACTAACAGTATTTTTCGACACACTTGATAATTTCTAAATGCTTATAGTGTAGAAGAAGACCACCAACAACGAACTCAGTCAAATTATTAAAATGTAATGACCTATTGAATGATAAGTTAAGGTTTGTCAGATTAAAGTTGGTCTTAGCGCCAATATTACTAGGGAGTGAAGATTAGAGCGATCCGTGAGAATAATCTGGCACCTTATTATAATAACATCTAATAAGAACCTTGTTTGAAGTTGGTCGTTACGTCTAATTAAGGTAATAATTAGTTGTTATACCGCTAATGGTTTCCTATGTATAGATATTTGCACCACGTTACGTTGTTGGATAATAATGGTAAAAATGCATTAAAAAGAGTTATTCCAAATGGCGTTTAGTTCAAGTCAAAAAGCGAAGTTAGGTTGAAAAAAAAGTTGCACTCTATCAGGTTCATCTACAGCAGATACAGTATTCTCTATTTATTAATTTATTTACTTGTTTGTTTTTTTGAATAATGGCATTCGTGTAGATGATAAGATTGATCCAGTGAAAGATAGCGAATGCATAACATCGTCAAAAATAATGCTGAAAAAGAAATCACTATCGCTGAAGAATCTCTTTTCACATTCCCTGTGCAGCAGTCAAAAGATAGCATTCAGCGTAAACATTTGTGGGGTGTTGTTACCTATGTCATCATATGAATAAAGGCTAGCGACTTAAAACTTGTGGAAAAACGCAAGTACATTGTATCAGAGTTGGTGGAATCAGAGAAAAATTATTTGACCTTTTTGATTGAAGCGCTTTTGGTGAGTCTCTTTTCGATGCATAACGCCAATGCTGATAATTATGTATGACTGAAGATTTATCGGAGATACTTTGTGCAGAACTATATCCTGCCGATCAATACTATACACAAAATATTTTTCTGGATGGAAGAAGTCATCAATTTATCTCGAGACATTCTGCGAGATATGGACAAACCCTACGCATGGAAAGTGTTTGCTTCTAACAAGCCCAACTTCGCCAAATACACCAAATACCCCATGTGTTACCAAAACTCCATTGCTCAAGTTGAATCTTGCAGACGATTGCACCATGGTTTTGGTGAGTTGGTCGTCTCGTTGAGTAAATCACCGGGCGTTTGTTGTGGATTATCTTTGGAATCTATTTTGCTGATGCCAATTCAACGTATCCCAAGGTAGAACAACCTAGATCTCTTAGAGGCTGTGTAATGTGTGCTTGTGATTTGAAAAGTTCGAATAATATATCATTTTGTTTGTACTAATTTGGAACATATTTCCAATTGATCTGCATCCATACGATGTTAAATGATTTCTAGATACGAACTACTTTTTAAAGAACTGTTAAAAACCTTCCACGTCAACGATTTTGGATATCGGGAAGTGAAAGGTGCTGACTCCACTATCCATTCAAATACTATATCATTTGAACCGTTGTAGATCTGAGACAGTTTTTTGTCAGTCTCAACCGAAAGATCAACACCAATATAACTAGTTCTGTCACATTTTACCGGCCTGGGACTAGCTCGATTCACAAGAATATAAGGAAAAAGCAACTTTGCATCATTGACAAAGTGAAAAAGTTTATAGTGGATTCGAAAAAGTTTAAAGGTAGTTTTCAGCTTTTTCGGCGCAATTACCATTTTCCCTAGAGAATGACTTGGTCCATGTGGAGGTGGTTTTCAAAGTAAACCCTATCACCATTATTTTATTCGATATCTTAGCTAAAATTACTCTGAAGAATTAAAGCAATCTTCATTAAAACTAAAAAAACACCTTTTTGACGAGAAATTGTCTAAAATAGTATCTGGCGGATGGAACAACCCAAAAAACCTATCTTATCATATTCAAAGACACGGTTGTTGAAGTTTCTTCGCTCAATCTGTAAAAACATTACCGGTGTGAACATTGGGCAATTGATGATGAATTAGAAAATCGAACTCTGGACTAATGTACCCGCTTTCGAAAACCACAATCACGCTCTATTCCAGCAAGCACATCAGTTGCATTGATATAGGGGTCGATCACCTTCACGTATGTTCCGGTGGTGGGATTTTTCAAGTCGTGGACAGGGTGCGCAATTTCACATGTTAACTGTGCTTTTTAGATCACCAACGATGTAACTAATAACTACTACTTTTGTCCATGCAATGAGAGAGCCAAAGAAATTGTTAGAGTTATCGATACGTCAAAAATAATGTAATTAACGGGGATTGCTGCTAGTATCTCTACGTTTGGGTGTTTTAGGAAATTTAGCCAATTGTGTAACGACAGGAAATCTCTCTCAAGTTCAAAAAGCGACTCTGCTGTCCACTCCAATTAATCAACTACTGTACACTTGTTCGTGGTGGTGTTTTCGTCAATGTAGAAAGATAAGTTTCAATCAATGCATTTCTATAGCAAAGCAGGCTAATTTTCAAATGATTTTGTCGGTGTAAATAAAAAAAAGGTAATTCATTGCATGCGGTGAATCACAACACTACCTTGATAATACCTCAGCATAAGTTGGGCCGCGTGCTCAGAATGCTTCTTTTGCAACTATAGTGGACGAACCTACACGTTGACAATAAGACAATCATTATCACTTTGTGTATTGGTCATCATTTCTCATACACACCGGTCGACTTTGACATGCGGTCGGTCAATCACTCCATCTACAAAGCAAATCTTTTGCTTAATTCAATACCGTAGAAAGCCAATAAGTTCACATAATGACCAACTTTATCGATCAAATTGGCATGAATCTGGTCAAACACGCAGCTGCACGCAAATAATGTAACATCAATAGATGTTTTAACCAAGTAGTGGTAGGTTATTCGGTATTTGTGTTACAAGAAAATAAAAGAGGCCAAACTAAATTTGGACTCAACCATAAGCCTTCTACTATGCTAAAAAGTTCAGTTATTTTATTATTGCGGTTTGTTAGCAAACAAACCGCTAGATTCCAAATAAAAGAAGAAACTTAAATATAGCTTAATAACTCTATAACAAGGTCTTAATTTCTCCAACGAATAACAATCTCAACGATTCGACAATACATTTAAAGTAGTTGGTAGTGGATATGGTTGAATTGTCAACTCTAAAATCCTACTAAAGAGTAATTATCACCTTTTGATCAAGTTAGATGGTGTGGAATCACAAACTCTTGTCACATTATATTGAATCACTTATCAAGTCTGTTGGATGGTGCAACTTGAGTATTTGAAGTGGAAACAAATTAAATGTGACCAACATTGATGGGTGCTATAACTGAGCTTGAATCAATTACACCCTTTAGTTCTATGCGAACTCACTATCAATTGTTGTGTTGATAATGCCCTTTTTAACATCCAAAAGTATCCTTTTTTGTGTCTTGATATCATTGCATTTAATCAATAATTTCAATAGTAGGGCTTCAACTAATATATAATCCGTTCTTTCATATCATCGAGTCAACTTTCAGTGTTAGGAGTTAATGGAAAGATAGCGAGTTCAAGTTGAGTAGAGCACACATTTAGCACTAACGATGATGCCTTTGAATTATCCAATAATTTGTTTATTGTTGCACACCGACACAATAGACCAAAATAGCCACCAAGCATTCTATTCGTACTCCATTTAGAAATAAACCAGCTAATTTCAATATTGGTTGCTATTCTTGAACTGAATGGTGCTCACTTCTTGGTGCGATATTTGTTCTAGATATGACTATTGGACTGTTTCAATACAACTTAAGTCATTGTTTGCTCTTCAAATCAGCACCTATTAGTAAAAGCTTAGCTGGTTAGGGTTAGGAATAGCAAACAGAAATAAACACTGCTTACATCACACCAACCACCCCAAACATGTATTCTCAGGACAGTTCGAACCACGATAAAAGTTCAATAAAATCGTTGAATGATTCAATTATGAGCGACGGTAGCAGTCAATGTTATTACCCAACGGAAATAATGAATAAGGACATCCACTGGGTTGACGTAACATTCCTAAGAAAAAACCTGTTCGAGGGTAGTTACAAGTGTGTCGAACCAACCCAATTGTTGATTTGTTTAGCCCATAAAATAATACGAATGGTGCGAGCTTCCAAGGTACAACTACGTGCGCTCGAATGACTGCAATGTCTTTTTGATGTAGATGATGAAGGACGGAACAAACAAGCCCTACTATTTGGCGCTGTTTAAGACAGAACTAATCGAATTTAATCTCAAGAAAAAACGGTACTTTTAACAAGAATTAGTTGTGTTACTTCAAGTGTCGGCTTTCAGTAAGACGGCAATCAGTTTCAAAACCCCACTGAAAAAGTCCACAATTGACATTCTCTTTGGAAGTACTCAAGAATGCCCCACAGACAACAGCGAAGATGCACACGATTGTCCGGGAGGCGCAGCTTTCCAAGTTTGCTCCACTTTACACTCACTCGATCATACAGCGATTTAGATCTCGGACGATAAGTCCAATAAGCACAGCTATTTTGTCAGTTGCAACAAATCAGCAAAAGAATTCATACACATTTTTAACGTACTTAAGAGCAACACTAGTGAGAAAGTTCAAACATAAAAAGCTACGTCTTGTATTTTTTGATGCAGCTACATTTATTTGCCGCCCACTAGTTTCCATGCCTTACATGATGTAAGTTACATCAGGGGTCGGCAACCCTTATAGCCAGAAGAGCCATTTTATAGCGATTACACCAATTTTTCCAATGTTAGAGCCGCAACGTAAAATCTGGCCATCAAACACAAATTTACCTTACTTCGACAATGTAAACATATTTTTTCCTTGTGAGAATCTCTATTTATGTTTTTTTAATTTAAATGTGCTCCGAAACCAACAAAAAACGTGGTCGGGAACATGTAAACATGCTTTGAGTATCACCAGGTTTTCTTAGGCATGTCTGAAAAGGTTAATTCTGCCACATAGTTCATATTTCCCTTTGATCTTTTGAATATATCCAACCAATTGGATTTGGAAGTGTTAAATTTTGTTCAATAATTTTTAAACAAGTTGTGACATGCACGAATCCCCTATAATTCAACGCAAAAAATATTAATAATTTATATCAACTTACGTTTATGATTTTACCACGATGTCATATTTGGTGGCTCAGAAAGTCAACACGACAACTAAATTTTCTTATTAATTTCTTAGGCGCACCAGGAGCCGCAGGTTGCCGACCACTGACTGATCTAGGTTATAATGACCTTAATAAATTCTGTTGAATTTGTTTCCATATCAACTGTTGAAAAATTGTTTTTATTTCATCGTTTCTTTCTATCTCAACTTAAGTCAATAGAATAATTAATTGGCTTGATTAATGATCGCAGTTTTAATTTTTTAAGGTTTTTCGCATAAAAATATTGTGTTGCGCAAAATTTCACAATAAAGAAGCTTTTTGAACAACAACAACAGACGAATAAAGATTTCATCCGATGTAATAAGTATTTAAATGAACTTTTCATTTAAAAAACTTCCACGCAGCGCTTGATTTAGCGCCAGTTTGAAAATAAAGACCAAATAGACTTGTAGTTTAGTTTTGCGCAATACGCAGAGTTCTGTGTTGTTTTAGGCGCACAATTCTACTGACAAAGCAGTTTATTTCTAGCTCAACGTTGGTCGTTCGATGGACGGTAGAACAGTACACTTTCAAATCATCGCCAGAGTGTAGGTTGCACATCACTCAAATGTATATCACTGGCGTGAGTAGGAGGTTGGATCCGACGCTAAAAAGGGGTGTTTCAACGCATCTCTCATCAGAATTCTCGATCGAGGGTTCATTTGAAGCAGTTTCTGCGTAAGAGGCGTTCAAAGGGGCACAACAAATTGCGTTACGCTTAGAAGGTCGAGAGTGTCGTCTGTGATGTTTGGAATTAGTTGGCGCAAAGGTACATGTCTGTCGACTTCGACCATCTACATATAAATACTTATAAATAAATTTATTTATTTATAAGTATCAGTTCATGTGTGACATCTTGTTACTTCGTATTTGGGAAGTTTGGTCACACCAGGCCAATTCGACTCATCAGGGACGCCGAACGTTCTAGATATAAAAACTGCCGAAAGAGTCTTATCCCCGCAAAGTTTACACATTAAGTGGACACGTACCCGCAAGAGCACTCGAAAACGCAACCAATAGTAAAGCGACTACCTGTAGATGCAAAGCAGCTGTTTATTCTCGTCAAGCCCGCCACAGAACAAAGGATTTCCGCCATTTAAAATTTCTACACCATCTCACAAAGTGCAAAACAAAGAACCCCACCGCCGAAAATACAACCCACTGACCAAATGTCAACAGACACTCCGTACATTTTCGCGCCCAAGAGAATGTCGGGAGAGCGGTACGACAACGTGACAACCTTAACCCGACTCAAACGCAAACACGCAAGTAAAGTCCAACATCTGTTGAGTATGAGTTGGCCGGCGACCCAAACATCCTCCCAAGCCCGAAATCGCTGACTCTCAGTGTCCCATCCTAATCAACTACCAAATGAGACAAGTACGCACATCAACTTGGTTGATCAATATATTCTCGGGTTTGAGATCCCTATGGAATATCATGTGTGAGTGGCAATACTCAATGGCTTGAAAAAGTTGGATGGTGATGCTCTAACCCACCCAATTAACAAAAGGACTGCAGTAGTCGTTCACTTTTATCCGGTCTATCTGGATGATATCCTGGCATGCTCGCAAATAGCTTCCCAGATGCTACAACAAGTCAACCCAAATGCTTCAGACCTTAAAATCTACTTGGTCCATGAATTCAAAAACCAACACCAACCAATCCTTCGCATACATCACATCTAATAGTCTGAGAATTGGTTTAACGCAGTTAAACGCTCAAGTTCCCACTGCATGCACATACTTTATTATATTTGGATGGTTGAGTTGTTTTAGAAGGCATAATTCTCGCATGATGGAGCATGGTATTCCCTTGATGTGATGTCACAACCCACGATGCATTGAGCAATTTAAGAACCTGTCCATCAAAAGTCGCCACATGTTTCATCGCAACTACTTCGTTGGTTTCAATGTTGGTGCCTTTGTAGACCATCCCGAAGGCTCCTACCAAGTTAACCTTATCAATTAGTCGTTGGAGGTTGGTGTTTGGGTGGCAGTGCCACGCATCAGTTTCACTGTAAAAGTTACCGTCGCCCAGGCATTCCAAGCGCTGATATTTGGTTCCAAAAATTTGCATCCAAATCAACTGCGTGCGTCATTGAAGTAGATCCAGAGTGGATCTTGGAAATAATTTCCTCCAAACTGGCCGACAGACAAGCGTTTAATTTAAAAAACACTTTTGCTTTAAAAGAGAGAGGCTAATTCCATAGAGCAAGGTGCCTATATAGGAAACCCGCGTATAAATTTGTCCAACAGACTTTTTACGGCATTCTAAGCGATTTATTTGCAACAATCGATATAATTTAACCTACTACTTTCATAGGAATACTGCGAATTCGTGTTGAAGTAGGAAATATTGGGCCAACTAACGCCAGTACTGAGTGTTACTTAAATGTGTTTAAAAATAAATTTATTTTAGTGTCTTGTTTTTTGAGTCTAACGGTTTTTGGTTCACTTTTAACGATAAGTGTGATTTAGAGTGTTACAAGTAATTCGCCAACATGATGGGCATTTCTTTCTGAGTAAAAACAGTGAGTAGCATCGTTAATGCAACACTTGCCGAAGTAATAGCCACATCTATCAATACTTTTAGAGTTTAAAAGAAAGCTTGATTTTCGACAACTCTAAAATGGACACTAAAAGAACCCATTTGGTTAACAGACGTCGTTTAAATGAGTTGGTGAGTGAACAAAACTCAAAAATTAAGAAGACATTCACATTTAAAAACTGCGTGACAAATGTGCGTGTTGTTAAAATGCTGGAATGTTGAAGTAGATAACTGGCCAAACATTTTGATCGGCCCAACTATAGACACAAAGCATATAACGAAAACCACCACCACCACTACGACGATCTATCTAATGAGTGTTTTAATTTCATGAAAGCAATAACTCAAATTAGATTTGATTCCGAGTTGAATGAACACGCCAAGAAACACACGTTACTCTAAATTAAACTACGGAGAGTAATAAGCATGTTATGAGGTTATCGATTACACTGACAAATACTGAGGAGAGAAGATGACAGTAAATAATAACATACATGTATGTGGTGATTCAGCATAAGAGTGAGAATAAGCGAAGTAAGCGTTTGAATTGAAACTCGCACCTACGCTCAAAGGACTAGAAGTCGTTGTGAGGTGGTGTGCGAGGTCGGAGAGGTGCTTAGTTAAGAGTGGAGGCAAGGATGGCCGCTCCAGTTCCAGAGCCGTCTTTGACGAGAACTATGGAGGTTTCGACGTCCGGCAAAAGCACTTTGAGGTAGTTTTCGACTGACTCCCGTATGAAGTGGTTTTTCTGGATGACGCTGCCATCGGCTGAAATGACCACCTTGGGTCGGCCCACGCGTTCAACAATGGCACTCAGCCCAGAAGCAGCGACGAGAGCAACTCTTTCGCACAACATCTTTGCAATGATAAGTTCAAGACTGTTCTCTCGGTCGAAGATGCCACCATTGGCGAAAGTGCTAGCCTCCCTAATGGCATTGTTCAAAAAAACACACACACACCTCAAATGTTACTGGGCCAAATTGGACAAAGTTTCGCCGGTTATACTGTTAATGTCAATGTTGATGCTGTAGCCCAACGCTTTCACATCTTCCAAGATGAGTTTGTAGATGTCGACGATATAGAATCCTGATATCATTTTTTCGTAGCTTCGGTGTTAAATAAAATTAGGTTTTGATCAGTAGTTGGCAGAAAAGTTACATTTGCTCTCCAGGACGTATTGAAATTCGGTCCAGATACTTTTCATATTTGTTGCGTAGGTGGTCTATCTGGCCATCACTTCCAAAGCCGCCGAATTCAGTGTTCACGATGACACCTTCATGTGAGAAACCGTTGGTGGTGACGTGTCCATTCGTATTGGGAGTGGGAGTAAAATAGTCGTTGTTCTCCATGTAACACGCGTTGCATCCAGTACCCATGATGAAACCAACACCAACATCATCGTGTAGTTGGGCTCCACACAGCATTGTACCAACAGTGTCGTTGAGGAGGGCTACATTGTCGCACTCAATTAGACTTCTATCGGCAATAGATTCCATCAGCAATTTGGAAATATCTTGCCCAACCACACCTTTGGTGTCGAAACCCTTTGTCCAATGCATCAGCGTGCCGGAGGTCAATGAAATTTGGTTGACTGGAAAGGAAAAAGTGAATCCGACTGTCTTCAAATTTCCAACCCCATCTTCGAAGTAATGTCGTGCGCATCTCTCCAATACTACCGATATCAATTCGAAGAGTTGATTTGCATGACCTTTAAGGATGGACTCGTCGATTGTGGCATATTCGATGTGTTTGGTCATTTTTCCGCGTTTAAATCTACAATGTTGTTGAAGGTTAAATTCGCCAGACACCAGACAACACGGTTGATTTGATCAAGAGTGCTCTCTTGTAGATGAAACTTACTCTATAGCTAATACTCTAAGGTTGGAACCTCCCAGGTCGATTCCAAAGCAAATTCCGTTTTGCTTCCGGTTTGGCAGTTGGTGGACATGGGTGTTGATCATTTTAAGTGTGGATTTTTTTCCGTTCAGTTTATTTGTCATGGATTTTTTCATCAAACTGGCAAGCTCCTTACCCTCTTTCAGTGGCATTATGAGTTGTTTGAAAACCCCATCCAACTTGGGGAAGGCTCTCTAAACAACCGCATATTGAGCAAATATTGCAACGACTAATCAACCATCGATGAATCCCCCACAACAAGGGATAACATCTCAGAGCGATAGTTGTGATAAAGTTTCTTCGTCAACCACAACTATCTGCTCTACGATGACCAACAGTTGATAAGAAAAAACGGTGAAATACTTTTACGTCTAGTGAATGTTCGTCCATAATTTGCGTTCTGATTAATACCAATTACTTGATAGCGTCTGTGTTATCTTATCTAGGCTTGTGATCAGTTGTGACAGCTTGGCAATCTTAATGCTGTGTTAACCTGAATAAACCAATTTGTACTTGTTACAGTGAGGTGTTAAACAATATGCTCCGTTGCGTGGAAGTATTCAAGTGCTACCTAATCCCCCGATTATATTTATGATATGGTGAACATGGTATTTTTAACTTGTGCTAATATTCATTGATTTTTATAACTAATCTCCCTTTGAATGCATGCGAACAGTGTGTTTATCGTTGTTCGATGTGGGAGGGTTGCTGGCTAACCCCGCTAATACCATTACTCCCTCTATTAATGATCTTACGTCATCTAATAGTAATAGCAGGGGATGCGTTTTCGTTGCCAAGCAACACCCTATTTATGATGGATTTCGTTGAGTTGCGATCTTCCACCCAATTATCACCGCACTTCAAGCACAATCAATGTGATTGATGGTGGTAATTTTCGATAGCATTCTGATGCCACCTTGAATTCGATGAATACAATCACTAATGACACCTACTTATTGATACGTTTGGTCGAACGTAATTTGAATAAACGGTTGAGCGATCACAGAAACAACTTTTCAAACACACTAATTGAATTTCTCAATAAATTTTTTATCTAAATTATCAATTGCAGTTAAAGTTTGATATAATTTTGTGCAACAATGAGCGGCAGCTTTTTCTAACTTGATTATGCAACTCCAACACCTCCCTAATTCACAATTAGGGAACGTTATCGAAATGGAAAATTAAGTGGAACTTTAGTGTGAAGGGGATCATTAATTTCGACACTTCAATTGGTCACGTCACAATCGTGATAGAGTATCACTTTGTAGCACACTGAATAATGTTATCACCTTGTTGATTGATACAATTCAATAAATTTAACTACTCTAATCGCCTTGTAGTTGTTTGATAATTTCTATTGAATTTTTAAATTCACTCTTCAAACAAATGTAAAAAATACGCCACTCAAAACCAACCCATAAATTACAGCTCATTTACAGACATACAATATAACATTCGGAAAGTTGACACGATGCAACCTCACACACAAAACCAATCATTCAGTAGTTTTCAAAAATAACTGAATATTGAATTAATGGTGCAGTTAATCACGTATAACATGTAATACCACACTAACGAGGTAATACGGAATTACCACTATCCTAACTCCGCTAAGGAGATTATAGTGTTTTAACTGCCGGCGAAGTTTGCTGACCTAATATTGTTTCAGATATTGGTGTGTTTGGGTTAATGGTCGCTTCAATGCGCCGTTTTACGTTTCGCTTTTCGAATGGCTGGCACTTGTGACGTCGCTATGGAAATCAAGCGGCTGAACAAGCCTGTTTATTTGTTACTAGCGCGAAATCACTGGCGTTGCCCAGTTACAATTAAATTAATTTTTCAATTAGTCGGTTGATTTTAAAAATGA
>JAOPJI010007148.1:0-17869 GCA_027122695.1 Merluccius productus
TCAATAACTTCCTTACTTGTGTAATCATGAGAAAATATTGGAATAACGAAATTAGCATCCAACTATACCAAGCTGAACGAAGCGGATACTAGTGGGGTTAAAATGTGCTTCATGTTAGTAACACTGTGCATGCAGTTTCTCCTCGGAACACTTCCAAAGGCTTTGGGAAATTACATTCATAGGGTTTAATCAGCATTTCAAGGTAAGCTTAATTTTTGGGCTTATTTAAAATTTTGGCATTTTTGTTCAGAAATTGGTGGACTTGTGTCTTGATCATATGGTTGAAAATTTCCTTACTGAAAGTCATCTTAATATTTTGAAAGTATTCGACTTTTATTTATACTCTACAACTTACTTCTGTAAGGACTTGCTAAAAAATATTTATTGGGTTGGATTTATGGTAGACAATATTTTGCAATGTATTTAAATGGGACCAGTGTTTTCATTTTAAGATGACTAAATGCTAGTCACGCAAACTACTGGCACTCTACGAATACGACCAACTTGTTCGACATGTGCAGTTTTGTAGATTTGATTGACTTGACTGTGCTAAAAGTACTTTCAAATACACCAAGATGCTACAGTCCATATGTAGGAAACGTGGAACAAAATAGTGACCCATTCTTTCAAGATTGCAATGTTTCAAGGGACGCTTACAAGCGAGGTGATAGTGAAGTTTTCAACTCTACCTTCTACATATATATGTTTCGTATTGGAAATTAAAATGATACAGCTGTCTTTTAATTTTCTCCCAACAAAGGAACTTTGTTAACCAGATCTTTAGGATGCTCTCTCTATAATGACCAATATCAATCAACGTTTGTCTCAACCAAATAGCAAATGTGTTTCCCGTTTAAATAGCACTACTTTAAAGGTTTTATTCTGTGTTTCGTAACTATATACATTTTAGCCGTGTGCTTACTTATTCCCTGTGGGAAGTACTCTTTTTGCTCATCAAAATGTTCTTCAGACCGATAAAAATTCCATAATCATGAACTGCTATAAAGTAGTGAATGCTATATTAAAATTTTATTTTTTAAGAACATAGTATATAATTGATTTTGCACTCATTTGATGGTTTGTCTAGCTACCTCCTGTTAACTACTACGAGATCGTTAAACTGCTGGTGCTCAGTTATATGTTAGAAGGACCGGTTTTCGACATCCTGCGAACCAAGGAACGACTGGGTTATAACATTAAAAACTATGAAGCACAATTTGGAGGATTGCATGAGTTGATAATTTACGTTGAGTTTGATTGTCACAAACACAAGTGAGTGTTTTTCATTACTGTTTTGTTTTCTTAACGTTCTGAATTTAATATTATACGCAGGCCACAATATGTGGATAGAAAAATTGATGAGTGTCTCTTGAAGATATTCGAAAAGTTCCAACAAATGTCAAAAGAAGAGTTCCAGGAATACATTACCGGGTTTTGCACTAGGGAACGTCAGGCGTTGCCCAACCTTTTGCAAGAGATAAATAGAAACTTTTTTCGCATTTTGAAACACTTTGACGAAGCGTTTAATTTCAACGAAATTAACGTAGGTTACGCAATTTTATCTCGATAATTGCTTAATATCTTCACCCATAAACACATCGTTCAATTTATACGTATATTTTAATTTTCAAAACTAGACGAAATACGCGTCCAGAATGGACAAGAGCGAAATATTGGAAGTGTTTGAGAGATATATAGTGAACAAAGACACTCGAAGAAAATTCTCCATTCAAGTAAATTTACGCACCCTTTCTTGTGATATCACTTTTACTAACTTTAATAAAGGTGCTGTCATTGGAAGAATTTTCCGAAAATGCGTCAACCACTAGTAGTACCGATGTAAAAGATGATGCACACTACGGCGCTAACAAAGAAACTGATGATGTCGACAACCATAGTAACTCCGACTCTGGATATTTGACAGGGTCTAGTGGGTTCAAATCGCCACTTAGCTTTCAACCGTTTAACTGCAGCCATTTGAACGCGAGAGCGTCACAAACCCCGCTGGAATTTCACATGCCAGAACTTGACGAGGACTATGATTTTTGTGTGACCGACCCGCTTAAGTTCAGGCGTGATCATTGCGAACGCTTGAACTTTGTCGACACCGAATTCACAGAATGAAATCGTCCATTCTAGTCACATCTTTTTATTTTTCAGCTGAACTATTCATATTCTGATTTTTTTTAAACTTCATCAATACCCTTTTAACCCAAAATAGTTCATTATCCCACTTTTATTTCGACGCGTCGTATAAATACCTACGCAGAAACAAAACATTAGCTCAATTGTTGAGTTTATGAAATGTATAACTCAATAATAATTTTGTTAACGAATTAAAATAAGTGGATGTATGTCTGTCCGATTTTTTTTCCTTATACACACATTTGACAACACTACTAATACAATGCAAACATAGATAAAATTTCCCCATTTTGATAGATTTAATTAAATACTTGTTGGTAGGCTTAAATGCAATAGATTTTAGTTGATTTTCAAAAATATAATCCGATTAGAGACTGCCCTAATCAGATTATATTAGAACATGGCTGTTTGCCCCCAATTTACGCAAATATAGTTTGCTTTATAGTTATACTATTAAACTCTGTAACTAATAGCATTGCTATAAATATTTTCATTTCAATACATAATTTTTTTGTGCGAGAGTGTTCATGGATATTGAAAGCGCTTGTTGGAACTTTTGCTTATTGTAGCCCACATTTTACAATACCGATATTAATTTTAAGTTACTAAAATGCAGCAGTCTTCTTTTCGATATTCATTGTTAAGTTTAAGGTTTAAAATCACACCACCTAACTAAACCTTAGTGATCTGCTCCAAGATCTATGTTCCAACACGCTGAAATATTTTTTGTATAAAATGAATTATTAATTAATTGAATAGTTCTTTATTGGATTAAGTTTAACATTAACCTCTTGTATAAATTTTTCTAATCACCTCGCGTTTAAATTCAATTAAAATCAATGAACAAATCCATTCACTTTATTAAAGACGATTTATTTTACACCTTTTCAAGTATCTTTACATTAAGTTATTAGTATAAACAGCAACTAAGCTAATAAATAGTTTGTCAAATAGTGACGTACATCATTGAATCAGTGAAATGTACACTAAACTTGGGATACTTAAAACATAAAGTTTTAGTTCTAAGCTAAATTAGTCAAAAAGATGTTTCCAAATGAAATAATATTTTCACGGTAACTTGACTATTCAACGATTTTTAAAAAGTGAAAGACCTCATTGATTCACTGCAATGTGCATTAAACGTAGCAAGCTACGAATTGCGTCATTCTTTTTGTTTAAAATTATACTAAAATTAGATGCAGTGAAACTTTCACTTAAAACCCCCCAAACAACACTGGGCGTTAGCGCTAGCAAAATATAAAATAGACTATCGCGGAAGATCGCCAATTTTCGGTACAAATTCCCAGCCTATAAAAGTGCTCCAATCAGCATGTTTCTAGTGATAGATGATGAAATTCGCTTCTGGGTTATCGTTCCCATAGCAATTATCGCAGTGCTGGTGAGTTTGGTGAAGAACTACCTGCTGGAAGGTATCCAGAGCAAAAAGAGGTTGTCCTACGTTGACATTCAGAAAGCGTAACGATCCGCAGTTATTTCGTAGTAAAAATTTGATTAAGTTCAATACTTCAACGCATCACCAACATTCTCAACAATGGGTGCATGCTCGAGAAAAGAGTACAATAGTCACTCAAATTACAAATTAACCTCTGTATCACGTAGTCGTTGGAGCTTAGAAGATATCAATTCAATGACCCCGAGCATGGCTACCTATCAAACTACGTCGATAGGAACAACCAGCAAGCCGCCCCTTCCCCCTTCCAAGATCCAAATGCCGCCATGGAAATGCTCAAAGGTTCCACCATTGGAATGATGCCAATGATCATCATTGGTGCCATTATCAATTTCATGTTTTCCGGTTTTATTGCAAGTAGTTTCCGCCTTAGATGTCGAATTGAGATCGGTTATCTAGCACGAGTGCCATTCTCACTTAACAACAATTTCAGAGCGATGCTTCAGAGTAGCATCGAAGGCGTGGATTTGGATCCGTCATGGTACACCTTCAAAGAGAGGAGTCCATGTGTTAAATGTGTGTAGGGTGAGTTCAGTGTCATGGTACCTGTTAGCGCTTTTCGGCACTCAGGACATAATAACCTATTTGTGTGAATGTGACAGTTCAATCGTTGGTAAGTTTATTCAATGGATGTATATTTAAAAGATTTGTCGATAAATGGACCTTCAAACTGTTTTCTAATTTGAGCATCAAGATTCTAACCTAATGATGCCCACATCATCATCCACGCAAAATCCAGCTGATAACCCAGCCGTTTTCAAGGTAAACGTCATCGTATAATAACATTGATAAGCAACCATAGGCAATGTGGGAATCTCTGGAAGTGTACGAGCCTGCAACCGACTTGTCGAACATTGAGCAATATGTTTTAGCCAACAATATTGTATAGGTGTTTTTAGTCGTATTTTTTCTGTTTAAACAATTTGGCTACTAATTTTCAATGTACACTTGTCAGTGGGAAAATTAAATTTTAATATTTCGTAAATTGGTCGAGAGCATCTATAACGAATAAAAAAATACAAGCTAAATAAATAACTATCGACAACAAAAAAATTATGCCAATCTCTCCTTGAGACACTGGACATTCACCAGGTTGTACAAGAGCGTGTCAATATAAACCTGCTGAAAGTTTTCGGTCTGACAACGATCCAGAAGTTCACCGAGCAACGCGATTGCTTCGTCCACTTGCTGAGCGTCCACCAACACACTAGCAACTATACTTTTCACATAGATGATCTAAAAATTCAGTCATAAAATGACACTAGGATTCATTGAATATTGACGAAATAGGATACTTCTTGGGCCGAAAACGAAGGCAAACTTTCGAGTATTGACGTGACTTTGTTTAACTGGTGTATAGCTAGCTCATGTCTTCCTAGGTGAGCCAAAAGTTGGCCGTATTTAAAAGCGCAATAAGCGGCGAGTGCCTTGTCGTCTTCGTGCTCAAGTGCGCGTGAGTTCATGTTGTTGAGACAGTTCACATAAACTTGCTGGGCTTCTCTGTATCTGTAGTTACTGGCGTGAGGTTTAAGGTGCATTACAATATCTCACTTTCGCATCTTTTTTAAGGACTTTGCCAATTTCAACAGGACACTGATCGATTCGTTCGAGTCCTTTGTGCATGCTTAAAACTACAAAGGTAAACAACCTTACCGGTCGATCAATTTGTTTTTGGCCGTTATATGCGTCTCCATAGAATCCGCTAGCCTATCACAAGAAACTATATACTTGTCCTTATAACTATGAATTAAGCAATCACGTCGCTAACATACATTCAACTTTAAGCCAATGTGTACTAGGGAAATAGAAATATTTGAATCTATGTGTCGTTACCATTAAATTAGCAACTCAATTAAAACGTGAACTCAATATGCATAATCTCGTATAGTTATTGAATGTTAACTTTACCATCTAAGAACATGGTTTTATTCGTTTTTCTAATATTGGTCATCAAAAACTCCCAGTTATACCTTACACTATCTATATAATAAAAATTGTTTTCATTGTTTTTGAGAAATACTAAGATTACTTTAAATTAAACTCGTCATTATATTTGTGGATTCATCAAAATACGGTTAAGTAAACTGTGTCAGTCTATAAAAATAAAATTATATGCATGGACAAACAAAATGTTTCTATTCTAGGTACTACGCTCAGAATAAAAATTTAAAAAGCACATTAATGCTACATTGCTAAAAATTAGTTATCAACATACTTTATTATCATACACTTGGCATTGTTACTGAAGTTGGATTTTAACACAAACACCCATCAAATAAAATTAAGTTACTTTTTGTTGAGTGTGAAAATTCGAATGTAAAAGGTAAACTAATTTGTTAATAAAAAGCGTGAACAGTAATTAGAAATATAAAATTTCTGAGATACTTTTAGATAGAACCCTCTCCTGTATAGTAGATCGCCCATCTACACAAATGTTGTCAAAAAAACGGTAAGTAAAGCGTACCATAATGGATGTCGCTATTAGTGACTTCTTAACGTAATATATGAACGCACAACTATCACTTATCGTTTGTCTCAACTCCAAAACCAACTTGATTTTTTCGCTAGCTTCCTCATAATTGTCTGCTCGAATCAAACGCTATAAACGTCGCGTTAAAAGCAACTAAAACGGGTCAAGTCTACTTGAACTTCTTCTAGTTGGTATATAAAGTCCACAGGTATATCAGGATCGTGTGCGGTGGTTTTTACTTTGATGTATTTACTGTAACTGTAGAGCAACACTAGACCAGAAACCACCAATATTTTGAATTTAAGCCCTATGGGCCTTGCATTTTGCTTCAGTATGCTAGTCAGATGGTTTGAAGTTGAAACATATCTGCACGATGTAGTTGAGCTCAAAATAATGCTGTAATTAAACGAACTAGCTAGCAAATGTCTCCAGCTACTCAATCGCATTTAAAAGTGCGTGCTTGAGTTTCGGCGCAGCTATGAGTTTCGAAACTGCGAGTGTAAAACAGAAATAAACCGTTTTGAGTGAACAGTTAATACATTGTCGAAATTGTGCAATGGATTTAGTCATATAAGTTGGTCCACGGTTTTAACTGAAAATGAATCCAATATGACATTTGTTGGTGTGGTGAACTAAAATTCTTGCACAGAAGGGTTTTTATTGACGTTGTAATATTTGAAAACATATTTGTTAAATAACCCCCAGTAAATTGATCGAATATATTAGTAGTCATTTATTCCCATATCCAACGGATTATGGCGGGGAAATTTGAATAGTAAACAAAACTCATAAAAAATCCTTGTAATTTCCTAAAATAACAAAGATTTGATTTACACGATCAAAAAAGCTTAATTTATTAATCGAATATAAATTACTGACTTGGTTCACTTAAATTCAAATATTATTTAATTCACTATTTAAAAGTTAAATTGTAAAAACTAAACTTTTACTTCAATGTTCTTTTAAAGCTGGACACCACATATTCCACGTTTGATTAAAACTTTAATATTTACGCGTTTTACACCAAAGGGAACTTAAAATTAATCTTCACTCGTGTACAAAGTTGTAGACGTAACGATAGTTTTCAGAAAAGTTGAATGTTTTGACTATGAATCATGATAAAAATTGGCTTTGTTATCAAAAACAACTATTTCGACAAGCTCTTAACTTTATGTGTTATATAAAAAAGTAAATGGGAAAAAAGCCAAATGTCAAACTACAATATTTGACATAAGAATTTCAATAAACTAAATAGCAAGTATAGATCGAAGAAGCGAAATTATTTTAGATTTTGAGAAAAACTTTTATAATATCCCACAGAAAATCTAACAAGTTAAAAAGCTGTTAAGTATTGCACAAAATTGAGTTTATGGATGATTGAAGGAGTTTTTCAAGTTGCCGTTTTTGTCGTAGCCTGCCCAAGGCATGAACTCTGTGTTGTAGGCGAAGCCAATCTCGCCATGTTTATCAATAGAAACGATTCCACCTGAGCTGCTCAAAAGACTTTTGATTCTGTCAAGAATGTTGGTGGCTGCTTCAGTGGGATGTTGGCCGTTTTCAATTTTTTCCACTGTCTTGGAGACAACATAAAAAATTAGACATACATATATTTCAAAGAGGTCCTATAGATACTGATTTGCAAGCGAGGACTTTTAGAAACGATTCGCCATGCCCAGTGGCGACTGCTGCACCGAATTCGTTGGCATACCCTCCACAACCAATGATTGCGGAATCTCCGATTCGTCCCAACATTTTTCCATTGATACCACCTGAAAGAAAATGCGTGAGTGAGCGCTGATACACCGACAACGTACCTGTCGAGGTGGCACACGCGATATTTCCGTGGGAATCCATCGCCACGGCGCCGACAGTGTCATGTTCTGTGTCGTGTCTGAGAACTCCTGAAGTGCTGGCCATGTCACTTTTTATCCATTCCTTAAATGAGGGCGTTTTGTGGAAGGTTTCCAGTTGAGCGGGAGTAACTAGTTCGTGGGTGTCTTTGCAAACAGGGATGTCGGTGGTTTTTGCAAATTTCCTTGCACCTTCGCCTGCTAGGATACAGTGTGGTGTTTGCTTCATCACGTTGTATGCTAGTTCAACGGGATTTTTTACGCAATCTACGCCCACAACAGCTCCTATACATGGTGTAATGTTTTATATTCCAACTTTAATGCCCATAATTGTGAAATAGTGGTACATGAAAAGGCAGTTACTACAATATAATAAAAAGTGTAAACATTAATTATATAGTCGGGCAATGTACGACCACAATAAGATTATGCAATAACCACTTCAGCATGTGGTACATAAATAATAGCAATATTAAAGTATAATATTAACTTTGAGGTAGTTGAATTAAAATTGGATTTTGAAACCTTCTTCACAGACACAAAATATACTCAATTTTTATTTGTTATCAAAAAGCATCAATAATCCTGTTTTTATTGGCACATTTATGAGTACAAAACCCAAATTAATTACCATATTCGTAAGTGGATCCATCCATAATCATGGCGTCCATCTCCACTTTCCCCGTTTCGTTGAGACAGGACCCAAAGCCGGCGTTGAAAAGTCGATTGTTTTCAAGTGAAATGACTGTTTCTTTCACCGCATTGATTGCTGAGCCTCCCTTTATCAATTGTATGTGCATACCAATGTTAACAAAGGATACTTTCTTGAGAACTTGGTAGCCTGCAGCCACCGCTTCTTCAACGCCCTTGACACATTCAGTCTTCTCGGAATCTAGGTATTTCGCAGCACCTCCGTGTGCTATGATGGTGATCTAAAGGCGATGATACAGTGAACACCGTCATTTGTTAACGTACTGGGTTCTGCATTGCACAAAAGCGTCTTAATGAATGTGTCCGGAGCGTGTATAACTAATCTAGGCGATACAAAATGTCACCTCTAATCCGACTAACCATAACAACATTAGCGTGCATCTGTATAAAAAGGCTAAGTAACTTTATAGTATAAGTGTTATCAGTTAGATCGGCTAGAATTTGTTTTATTTGTGAATAAATGTAATTTTTAAATAGTGTACTGGGTTTAAATCCCCCAACTCTAATTAGTCGTTCATGTCTCAAGCATACAAATCAGGCATATCATTTTAGTTGTACTTTTTCATAATGCGATTTATATGCTTATAACGTTGTTGTTGAAATAATAATTTGATATTTGTTTATATGTGCAGAAAGTCAATGTACATTATAAAAGACTAGCAGGTGATCAATCTTAGGATTTAAGTTGGGTCCACTCTAAGGCATACATATGTACATTGACGGGTAAAATACCTTGTTAACCTAGTTCTATGTTTAATAGTGTAGCCAATATGTGATCCGTTATGGAATTAACTAGAATTTAGATTATGGTAGAAAGTTATTTGTTAATCTGAATTTTGTGTCATTTTTAAACAATAAGTGTTCCAAATTCCTGCCAATAGGAACCATATATGTACGCAAATATTAGTTAAACAGTGTGTGGCTACTACCTCTTTCAACACAAGTGTCGTCAATGGCATCATTTTTAAGCACATGGTTGTCATATTTCTCTAGTTATGCGGAAATTCTTTTCTGGTGGAAATATTTAGTTCGTAATTTGGTCAACAAGTCTAATAAAATTTAATTGTACCATTTTATAGGTTATTTATGTTTGATTCATGAAAGGGATGTCAATTTCGATGACGTAAATTTAAAACCAGCAACTGCGTTAATTCCAAAACATTTCACTAACAACTGCTTATACTTGAATAACAATACAGTTTAAACTAAAAGCCATTGAATACAAATATCAATGGTTAAAAACGTTCTCTTTATTGTGCGCGCCTGCGCTGAATTATTGAATTTATGTTTTTATTGCGTGTTTGATTCGAAAACCATGCATGCAATTTTGCAGTTGCTAGAGAATGACTAGTTCTGGTTTATTTATTTTTTCAACCTATTTATAAATGATGCCAACCAAATAACCCCTAAACTTTAACGCGATTTCTAATTATTTGAATTATGTAGCGTCCTGTAAAAATACGTCAACTCACAATGACAAACCAGAAAGTGCATGCATAGTCCCATCTCTTCATACAATCACACAAACTATAAAATACAGTGAAAAAAGAATATAAGGACGGGAGTAGTGTTGAGTTTTTAACTCAGTGTATTATTATTATTATGAATTATTATTTTTATTGTAATGGCGAGTCAATATAGCTCCACAACTACTAATCCAACGTGTATTCTTAAATAGGTCTATTTATCCTTTACAAAAAGCGCGTTTAAATTAAAATAACAAGAAATGCTACTAACGCAATACATATTAGTTGACTCCATGTTCCCTCTATTGGGCGTAACCATCAATATAATAGGAACAACTATTCGGGTCAGGCAACTTGGTGTAGATAATTGACTTTAATTTAACCCTACAAGTGTACGTACATTCAACAACACAATAGTTGAACCAACAACTGTGATGTGAAAGTGTGCACGAATATATAACTCGTATTTCATTCTACACAATCACTCTCCTTTATATTATAGTAGTTGATTTTGTAGCAGTCATCATTTCCGTATGAAGAGTCCCCGAATTTATTGCAATAACTGTGTGGTGGTAATGCGAATATTTATCAACACAAATACTCAATGAAATCGTGTTACGTCCATCATTATTCGCCACATTTTATACAGCAATTGTCTTCTCCTCCATAATAAACGGTTGATAAATTCATTGGCTCAACTGGAGTCGACTAAAAATAAAAACTGGCATTGACGCGCATGCGCGAAAGAACATGAGTTTTGTTTCTTGTCTCCTGGAGGATAGTACCAACGATGGCTCGGCATCTTTCACCCACAGTGACAGTCTCAAACGAAGGACGCTAACATAGTGACATGTAGATGGGACGTCCGTGATGGCTTCAATTTACGGCCCCAATAACAACCCAAACGTTGAAAACGACTCTAAATTGAACGTAGAAGTGAAATTGTACAGTCAACTATTTGAGACAAGTACAATCTATATATATACCTATGAATTTAAGTGACTCAAATTTGCGGATGCAGATCTCATTGAAAAGTATTATTCCACCATCATAGAAAACATAGTGAAAAGCTGTTTGCGTGCCCAAAGTATCCAGTCATCTACAGTGCATATCATACTGAGAATTTTGAAACAGAAAACCCCCAACGAAGTATTAACATTCAATGGGCTTTGTGTTGTTATTCATCACCATGTTGACAGGTGTTGTTTTGTGCGATTAACGCAACGATCCTTTCGTTGCTCCACTCAGGACTGCCTTTAAGGTGCACGCCGTGTGCCACTTTATCTGACAGTGTCGATGTGGTCGACAAAGTGACTACCTGGACTCAAATTTCGGTTTAACGTGACGTGTAGTATTGTGTCGCTGTTTTGGATAATAACCTCAATGTGCTGTATCTCAGTAGCAAAAACAATGCCAAGAATGTCGACGAAGTGACTGCTTTCGTTTGTAACGATAGAAACGTTGTTTTAGTTTCAAACCAAGTTTGAATGTCTTAAAGCTCAGTATAAATGCGTGAGGGATTCTTTCACGATGGCGATGGAAAGTTTCGTCGCAAATCAAGTAATCGTCATGGTTTTATTTTTCTTTGGTCCATTTAACTTGGTTTTTTGTTATCTTGATTGTTTGAATAACTTTAGGTCAAACAAACAATCAAACTCTAGCTACCAACACTGTGCACGTGTAGTCAACCAATTGATTTGTATATTTTGGTTTCGGTGAAGTTCTCTGAGTGCAATGTGGCGTCATCACAAAATTATTGTTTAAACGTCATTTTAGTGCGCGCTCATGAGATATTTAACTAAAATGCGCACGAAACTGGATCAAGTCTATTGTATAGAACAGCGCACCCCCAATCGGGAAGCGCTGAACTAATCTATTTTAACGCACGCGCCCGCCATAAAAGAGATTTCACAAATTTATACGTTTTATGTTACACCAATGGATCTTAAAATATAAGAAAAACTTTATTGAAATTATCTGTTTTTATTAAATCAATCGTAGTTGTACATGCACGTCATTGTCGAGTGATATATGAAAACACATTCATAGTTTCGCTTTGTTAAATTTGTTGGTGTGAAGTTGCTTTTTGACCGACCAAAAAACGTAAAGCTACTGAATACAACGAAATAACACTTGAAATATAAATTCTATAAGTGATCACTTATGACAATGTATTTTTGATGGTTATATTACACTTTTGCATTAAATTTCAAACCTTTTTCACTATTTTCTGCGGTACTACAAGTTCAGTCAATTAAAATCATTTCAAAGAATCACTAAAGATTAGAAAAATAGTTGTTTGCTCGCTTATTTTGATTGGACCATACGTAAAAGTCCAATTCAACAACATCACGGGGACAAACGATCACCTGGAATACAACAAAATATCAACCACTTCATTTTTCGTCATATAAACACCCAAATGCAGTGTTCACAAAAGCACATGATGCAGTTGTAACAAAAAGTCGCCGTCTGTCGTGATGCAGAAATAGAATAGTTTGAGATCCTCTCCAATTTTCACACTTCAAAAACGCAAAACTATAGAGAATGGGTTGTTTATGTTGTTTGCCGACAATAAAGTTAACGTTTTCAATGGTAAAGGGCACGCATCACTGCGTAAAGTAGGAACCGAAAACTGTCGATCATTGGTGTTCAAAATGACTACATTGGTGAATTCTCTGTTGCACTTTCTCAACTCCGAGTTGTCGAATGAGAAATTTAACGACGATCAGAAGGAGAGTCTTCAAGGTAAACCCGTTGTTGCGTGGCTCCTTTGTGTATTCGAATGTATTCGCACAGTGGCCATCGATTGTCTTCAACGTGTCTACAATACCAACTATGACTCCAAATCCAGCTATCATGACTTGAACCAAATCTTTGGCGAGTTGGGGTTGGAAGAGGTAATTTGCATCATCATGACAACGTGTCCGATTAAGTGATGGTGGTGGTGGTAGATCGTGAGAAAGCCAGAGCTTGCAGAAGAACAAAAACTCATGGGTATCGCCGAACCATGAGTTGGTTGACTTTTAACGTTCAATTAGGAAATGAGTTGCTGGGCAAAGGCAAGGTCGATGAGGCCATTGAGTGCTACACAAAAGCAATTGAGTTGGATTGTACCAATCACATCTACTTTGGAAATAGGTATTGTTATGTGTGGCGGTTTATATTACTTTTGATATTCACTTAATGGAATTTGTTCCCTGTTGAATAATCCAAACAAATCACACGCTAACACCACAATTAGAGCTGCCGCATACATCAAACTCAACAAACTCGATGAGGCCATTGATGATTGCTACAAAGCGTTGTATCTCAAAAATGACTACTCTAAGGCGTACGCTAGATTAGGGTAACAATAGCTATTTTACTACACGTGATTTCATGTGTGTACAGAACAATATTCATGGCAAAGAAAGATTATGTCAACGCCAACCTTAATCTCTCAAAGGTTATTGCATAGTTGATTGGGTCAAGTAGTAGGTTGTGGTATTGTTGGTAGGCATGCGAATTGGAGCCAGAAAATGTGTCCTATAAGGAGACCAAACAACAATGCCAAGCGCTTCTTTCGCAACAAAACTCTGCTGGTGACCAAACTACTACGGGAATGCCATTCGGTGCTGATTTGGGTAGATTGTGGGTGTTGTCGTTTGAAATCATTTCCCATAAGGTAATGTGGATTTCAACGCAATCATGAACAACCCCGCCGTGATTAATATGGTACAAGGTGCAACTACATCGTGTTTTCATCTTAGATTAGGCTCAAAACATGATGCAAAATCCAAGAATGCAGGAAATGTTCTCGGGTCTCATGTCAAACATGCAAGGAGGTGGAGAAGACGGTGCTTCAAACCCTTTTGCCAACATTTTGCAAAAGTGATTTTATTTGACAAGTCCATTTTGCAGCTAAGGTTTCTAGTCTTGGGAATCCACAACCTCCTCAAGACGACAACAGCGACAACCACTCATAGTCTAACTCGACGTGTCTTTAAGCTGATCTTCAATTTGATGCCAATCACATAGCGCCACTATTTTTGATTATTTGAATGTGTGATTTTTCACTGTACCTTGCATTGTAAGCATTCTTTAAGTTAGCATTACCTGAGTAGTGCTAACATATCCAGCATTGCTTGAGAATTTTTTCAACAAATTTACTTGGTATTTTATCACAGCGGATCGAATGTTTAAGTATAATTTAATGTTGCGCATGCTAAGTTTAATGATCATTCCACTGACTCACATATTGTCTAGCTCCTTTTGGATAATATTGAATAACTTTGTCACCTACGAATGATTTATAATGTTAAAATGCGTAAAAGTAAAAAACATGTCCTTGATCAAGCGAGTGAATTTTTCAATTTTTTAATAAGTTGTTGAGAAAAGGAAGCTTTTAAAGAAATTGAAATTTAACCGACTAGTGATTCAAAAAGAGCTGCTTCACTGATGTTTGAATTTATTTGCACTTCGAAAAATTACGCAATTCAGGTGTGTTACTTTTCAAATTAATAACTTTTAGCGAATTTTATTTGCAGAAACCGAAATGAATTGATGAGAAAAACTCGTATACAAACATTTTCTACCAACAAAATGGACAGCTGGAAATTAGCAAGGTAGGTGGTGTAATGAGCTGAGGTTGTCAAGCTTTTCGTAAACCGCCACGATCTTTGTCAAACGTTGTTCGAAACTCATCACGAACCTACACACACGCAAATCACCCACTACAACAACCACATCACCAATACTTGTCCACCAGAACTTCCTCTTCCAAACTGACGACCCTCTTCAAATCCACGGTCTATGTCGCATCGAATAAGTCGATTGTCTAGGTGGGTAACGTTGATATATTTGAGCGAATCCAAGGCGTCCTCATGGTTGAAAAACATCACAAAGCAGAATCCGCACAAATCGTGTGTGTATTTGTTGCGCCCCATGATAACTTCTTTGACAATGCCAATTTTGGAGAATAGCTCGTGTATTTGGTCTTCAGTTGTGCCGAAGGATAGATTGCCAACATACAGTGTTGAAGACTTTTCAATAAGGTGGGCGTAGTTCTCTTTGGATCCCTATTTGAAACACATTTCATAAGATGCCTACCACGTTTCAACCAATGTGTGGCGACAAACTATTACTTCAAACTTTCGATCAAAGTATTTCGAATTAGGGCCTGGTTTGTTTTGGTCGTCGTGCGTCATGTTGCAATTAGTTCGCTGGAACGATCGCTCTATCGCTGCGTGGTGGCACCTCCTCTATCACAAGCAATGCTGCCTCGTAATCGGCGCGCGCACTTATTTTTGTTTTCGTTTATTGTCTGTGCAGAGCCTAATTTTAACATCAGTTCGCTTTCCAGCACCTCGATTACCAAGAATGAATGTGTAAGACTTTCACCTCGTTAAAATTTCACTAGAAAATAGAGACGAGAGTAAATTGTCAAATCAATTGATTTTGCCACGACGTAAAGCCTCAAGAAAGATTCTCCTAAAAAATAAACCCAAAACAACTGCCGCTGCTTACCAAACATGTATCACGCAACTATTATACGTACGTTCAACGAATGCGGCCTTTGCTCATACATGAATTTGATCAAATAGGAAAACTTGGTGTACCATGACCGAATAGAAAAGCTGCACGAAGCTATAGCACACGCAGAACAACACAACAGGTACTCAACGTTCATGAAATTTCATAAAAGACTACATCTAATTAGGCGAATCAGGAATTACATAGAAAAACGCAACGCGACCGACACTGAAAAACGAGAACAATAGACAACTACTAATTTGTTTTGTATTTTTCGTTCACTGCCAATTCCACATCTTGCATCATTTTACTTTCGACCGCCCTTCTCTTTTCCACTAGGTTCTTTTTAATGCATTTGCTGATTTGTTCGACGACGTGTTCACAGTTTTTGCCCTTTTTGTTTCGCTGCAAGAAGTCCTGGTAGTGTTCAGTGCAACCGCACTCTTCGATCAATTGCACATACCTGTCTTTGGTGATTTGCAGTAGGTTCGGATCGACCGGGTTCATCTTTCAAATACAAATGGCGAATGTTCGGGATTGGTCGTGGGGAAGTATAATTGCTTATGACTTCATTTATCATTCCACTTGGTTATCACAAAATTGTGGCCTGGCCCAATAAACACATTGAAACACTGGTTGGCAGTTTAACGTCGACCAACGTTTGGCACCGTGGATATAAAATAGTTCGGAATTGATCGCGTCACTTCATACACATTTAAATTTATTTTTTGTATGCGCGCAAACTTTCACAAATAATCTAATGTATACTACAAAAATTTTTAAGTTTCATATGAAAGTTAGTTTGGCTTGCGTTTTTGTTTCATCCGCTCTTTGTTTCTCTCCACGTTCTTGCGTATCTCGTCGTGGTAACACTTTTGGTAGGTCACCAGAAGATGCTTACATTTGCTTTTGGTGGTAGAGTGAGTGATGCATTCCTAATGTAAAGTGTGATTGAAGTTGCAGTCAAATAGTGTGCGCCAAGTACGTGGTATTTCAGGGCCGCCACGTAGCACGGCGTCTCGTAGTTGTAGGCGCGAGTGAGGATCTCCTGGCCGATAACCAACATCGGCGGCGGTGTATTTGCCATCTTTTCGACAAATTATCGGCGCTCACAGCGGACCACGGTCGAAGGTGGTTGGTTTGCACATGCGTATACGCCCACTTAACATTCAATAATTTTTTTCGAATTGGCTTATAGTAAGCATGAGTGATGGATACAATACCCAAAGAAGTTCACGTGTTTAAATGACGACTTAATGTGTGCATTTTATAGCATTAACCCTTAGCTTTGTTGAAATCATTTAAAATTTTAGAGACTTGTCTTCGATTCTGCGTGAGTGCCACCATAAAAACACTTTGATGCATTAACGAGAAAACTTTTGAAATAAATGTACAACACGGTTTACAAAACAAAATCAAATGCTCAAGACGCTGTGTTCCTCTCCAGTATTTCCCGATTTTTACGCTTCACCTCCTCGATGTACTTCATTCTCTCCGAGCCTCTTTTTGAGTAGTGCTTTTTCAAGCACTCATTAAACGTCTGATACTCAACTATGCACTTTTTGGTGCTGCCTGTGCGACCTAGACATTCCTTTGTGTGCGTGGTTAACAACAACTATAACAACACATACTTTCACTTTGTAGTACAGTGGTAAGCACCCGGTCGGTTTGATACGATTTTCGTATTCCATCTCCTGGACGAATGGTCGTAGAGACACTCGTTTGTCAAACTGCATTTTCTTCGCGCAGGCGTACAAAATTTTAAATGTTTACTTTGATTATTACAATTCACATATCTCTAAGACGATTGAAAACTGCAACGTTATTCGTTCCCACTTACTTTAAATATTATTGTGAGTTGAAAAATAGCCTGTTTGTCAGTGAAAGTGTCGCAAATTACCAAAACTCCTTAGCTTACATCTACGAGATATTTGAAATTTAATGTTCCAACCAGATAGTCCAGTCAAAAATAACTAAATACCTTTAGCTAATTTATACAGGATAACAACACATTATGCAGGTTGGATGGCGCGTACATTATTTCCAACGCACTGTACTCGAATATAAATAACAGCTATAGTTCAGATATTGTTATGGAATAATCGGTTTCATCTACTATCTATATAAAAGAGTAGTGTCTGTCTGTACTAGGCCTTTAAAAAATTGAGTATCGAGATCGAGAACCACGGTCGAGTATCGAGTAGTCTCGATCTCGATACTCGAAATTTATTTGAAGTCTCGA
>JAOPJI010007372.1:0-17861 GCA_027122695.1 Merluccius productus
AATTAACTCTAAAAGCATTTTATTAATTAAAAAATATGTGTAAACACAATTATACGAGATATAATGTTGTTAAAAACGTTCCTAAACTTAATAATTGGAATATTTTCAATCATTAACTTTACACAATGCGCACGCACACCACTGGGTTTGCGAGGTCCCTCCATATAGCGAGGTTTTTCGTTGGTCCCACAAAACCTCGCTATACCCAGGTCAGACTGTACTAGAACTGATGATAAATGTACTTTCATTTGTTTACATGTATCTATATGGAACGTCCCAACACAGACGAGGCAACTGTAATTAAATTATTTTATTTTAATAAATGTCATTATAAACTGATTAATATATATGATAGTAGGTAAATTTTTTTCAGATAAATAAATTAAATTTATTAATGCGTGTGCGTTTTAAGTTTTGAGTATTATTTACAGCCCTGACTACAATCAGTCTTAACGCTAAAGCCATTGTTATCTAACTCAAAAGGTTTGTTAGAGTCCAGTAGAGAATATTTACCTAAAGAATCCGATTCACATACGCGATTGTAAAAGTTAGCTTATCTTCAATTTTAGACATTTAATGTTAAAACTTGACATAATTAATAATGAACTAGTAATAAACAGCTTGAAGACATTTTCAAATATATTTTTCGTAGTATAAAAAATGAAAATAGTGGTGCATTAAAAACGATATGCAGAATCCGAAGGAAGGAGTTAAAATAATGATAAACAATGTGATCTCTATATGATAACACACGAACTATTTCAATGGAATAACTAAAAATTGAGAAAGTTGATACCGAAGTGCTGTGAACACTTATTCAAGTATAGGAATGGCGGTGGTTTGTTTTTTCGCAGATAAATCCATTCAATAATTTCACAGAAACTTTTGGTTTTCCATTTGGTAAGCTCATCATTTGTTTTGAGAGCAATTTTTTCTTCAATCTGCTTCCCAATGTAAGAATTTTTCTCAATAGAGTGTTTGGCCAGAAAAATTTGTATCTAAAGTCAACACGTGAAGCTTAATTAGACTTTTCAGAGTTTACTCTCAGAATGATATCTTTCTCCTTAGTGACGGTAACAAGACTTAATATGAAGTCGGTTAGAGCTTCTTTGGGAAACCTATTTGGTCACAGTAAAGTAGGTGTATTATTATTTTGAGTAAAATATTTCACTAAAGTTATACTGACGAGAGGAACGAATGATACATGAGTATATGTGAAAATTTTAATGGGCTGCGAAAATACTTGGAAATGAGCTTATTCCAGTTGTTCTCGATGTAATCCCAACATATGTTTTGGTTGAAACACATCTTATAGACAGTCAGTAGAAACGGTAATGTATCTTGTATTTTGACAACATTCAAATTGAATACATTGTTTAAGTTACTAGAGTGGTTTAAATGAAAATTGACATTTGTACAATCTACATGAGGGTGTTTTCTGGAGAAGTGAATGCAGCAAGATTTTTCATGAGAAACTTTTTATCGTAATCACTGAAACTGTCAACGTACGATTGCCAGATAAGTCGAAATTGGGTGGTATTTTTACGTTCTACGCCATACAACAACGCCAACGTTCTTATTTCAGGATATTTAAAGCCGGTTCTAAATTTCGTCAATCCATACACATGCATACTCTCGAAGATGTTACAAATTCTTTTCAAGCAGAAAGTCAAAAAGTTCACCCACAGTTTTTTTCAGAATTGGAATAGTGCTGTATTTAAGTGCAAACAAGGCCACTTCGTATTGTTGTAATCTGTTAAAATAATTAGTAGGTTATGTCTTTAACAATAACACACATGCAAACAAATACATACAATTGGTTCGGTTCGCTATTTTGGATGAGAACATCAAGATCAACCAGATGTTTCTGGAGGTTCCAAATATATATCTAAGTGAAGGTAGTGGTGATGTGTTGAAAGCCAGACAACATTATTCGCAATGTTGTCTTCAATAAAAACCACCACAAAGTAATGTTGATTTACTTTATATAAATTTGATACTTCGTTCTTTCCAATGATATCAATTAGACAGTAGTGTTTGCTTCGTAGAATGGCCCACGGGAGATACTCATCTTCTTTCGACATATAGCTAATCAGTTCTAGCACCACTTTTGGTGATATAATTCCATCACTAATAGCAAAAATTAGTAGTAATATTAGTGCAGAAGGTATTGATTGAAATAACAACAGTTGTTAAAGATTCAAACATTGAAACGGCCTTTAACTCATAGACAGCTTTCGTTCAAGTTAGTTTATATACCATGCAAGTTTGAAGGCATCATGGATAAGACCAGCTCTATCTACAGGACTAAACACCTAACAACATCAAAGATAAGTCGTTGAATTTAAATTACAGTGTGATTTGTTTTTAGTTGTGTTATGAGATCATTCCAACCTTTTTGGTCGTAGTTTACTACATAAAAGCCAGTGACTCCGGCATTCACCTTTATCCATTTAATTTTTTCGCTCAAATTTAATTCCATGTCTACAAATGAACCGTTATAAACAAGGCCATTTATAATCTAATCTATACCGGAAACAGGCGTCAGAAGTACTGTTGAAATATTTCCTTTAGACTCACTGTGAACAAAATTAATTGGCACATACCACAAGAATCTATGTCAATGTTGTCCATAAAACCACATTAGTCAAAAGCTGATATTCACTCAAGTGGATTGATGTCATTTCGTTTGTTTATGAGACTTGCTTTAGTTTTTAAGTAGGATTGTTGTGATATTTTGATAGCAGCGCCATCTGTTTTTACGCTAATTAATGGAAATCCCTTTTGTTCAACCCATGACTCCATAATTGTTTTTATATTGGCTTTAGGAAAATACTATGGGAATAAAATTTAAACCCTCGCTTTGAGTTCACATTAATACTTGACTTAATTCTAGCCATAAATCCCTGGTGTTTGCGTTTCCATACTTGTACTTTTGGATGTAGCTCTTGGTTAGAGTTATATAAACTTCAAACAACGAGTGGTTGTTAAATTACTTTTATTCCCGAGATAAAGGCGTCATCACCCATAAACGCGTGCAACATTCTCAACATGGCGGCTCCCTTAATTTTATAAACTCAATGAACCTGACAACAAATGCCACAGGCTAATTAAACACAGCACTCAAATGCACTATTTACACAACTTCGCCCTTACTTTGCTGTACGATATAACATCAAACATTTCATCAATTGTCGTAGCAGAATATATGGTGGAACTGATAGCTCTTGTGTTGTTCATGGAATCCATATCAAGGGCTGAACTCCAGCCATTGATTATCTGGTGGTCCAACTAAAAGTTTGATAAACGTATGGTCATAGTTAAGAACAGTAATACTATTTTTAAAGATGGGTCAAAGTAATTGGCTCCAATTAGTTCGATATAATTGGCAAACCCTTCATTCAACCAGATATCGTCCCACCATTTCATAGTGATCAAATTCCCGAACCACTATAAAGTATGTAATCATACATGCACAGTGCGATCAGATTTTTATCTGAACAATTGAATTCAATAGCATTTTAAACTTTTGCCACACGTGAAATTTATTTGTATCTAATTATGTGGAGAAATACTTAGATATGCTAAAATTCACAAAATAAGTCATTTAGTTTAAAATATAACACGTGTGTCAATTGGATGGTATGTTGTTTACTTGGTGAGCTAATTCGTGACAAATAACCGCTATTATTTGCTTCCTATTGCCAGCTGAGCTTCGACTTTTGTCATATAACATATAAATATTTCTAAAGGTGATAAGTCCCCAATTCTCCATAGCTCCTGACACAAATTCAGGAATAGCAATCAAATCTATAAAAACGAGTTATATAAAATTGGACTAACGCATATACCAAGTTTTTCTAGAGAGTATGGCTCACCAAAAAATTTTTCAAAAAATGGAAGCACTTTAGATGTGACATTGGCTGCCAAATCTAACTGGTTTTTGTAGATATACGGTGCCAAAATTGAAACCTACAACACGTTATATTTTCGTGCAGTAGTTTCTCAAGTTTAAAGCAATATCTTAGTTGATAAATACGGTGCGATTGTTGGGCAAGTCTAGTTGCAAACTCATGTAGTCCATTATAGCAAACGCAACCAAATATGAGCTCATTTTGACCGTAGGATAGAATTCAGTGATTGCATGGCCCGCACGATCTTCATCTGTATGAGTAGATAACACTTTTGAATTTGATATTGCTTTCTTATTGGAATCGTGTATGATTGAAATGGTGAAATTTGCCTTGTAAATCGGTTCATCAAAACAAGGAAAAGCTCTTCGAGCCCCAGTTGGCTCGAAATGAGTGATGATCATAGTTCTTAATACGATATAATTGTTATACATATACTTGAAAATGGTCAATAGTATTGATAGCTAATCAAATATTAAAGTCAGAATAACTCAAATAGTTGTTGTAGATTATTAATCAATGCAATGAAAGACGGATGAAAAAATGTTGCAGCACTGTTATAAAATTACTTCGCTTGGCCAGATTTATCTCCATCATAAGTGACTTTATACAAACCTTCAAGTGTATTGGAAAATTTTCCTCTATACTTTATTTCCAAACTTAATTTTTCGCCACTCTTAATAGTTTTAGTCAGTGGAAATGTCAAGATTTGTTTGAATTCATCAATTTGGACAGAAGGCTCTTCACCACTATTCCGTTCATTATTATTATTATTGGGTGCATAGGAGTGAGATGCGTTGTCATCGGTCATTTTGTTTGGTACTATTTTATCACGTTTACTGGGTACCACATAGAGGTCCTTGTCTGTTGTGATGCTCTATACAGATACATAAAAAATGCAATGACTATTTGTGTATGCACAAACCAATGAATTTAATTGTTAAAAAATTAGCAACATTTATTTGTTAATAACGTAGACTTAAGATGATGAAATCATGATTTAATTATATTTTGTCATTCTAATTCGTAGTTCCTGATATTATACCAAAAATCGTTGTGCTGTATGTGTTGAAAACATAACAATTAACTTTTGAATACAAATACCTGGATAAACCGAGCATAAGAGTCAGTTGCATTCTCCGAGAAATTCAACTCATCAACCTTGTAACTATCAGATGTTGAAAGGGGTTCCTGGTTGTTTTGATGATAAATAAAGTTATAGGACAAAATCTCCAAATTGGATCCGTGGATGATGAGCTTGTCGGTGTTGTTTTTGCAGACAATATCCACAGTAGTTTCGCCCGTGAATGTCGATTCGTCAGAAAGCAAGGCCAATTTTATATGGTAGTGCAGAGGATAAAAGTTCTTTGGAAGAACATATATTTCACTTGCGGAGGTGATGTCCTCGACAAATTCGTCCACAGACAAGGCGGCGGCAAAAAAACAAAAACACACAGTTGTAAATTTTATGTAAAGTCTCATTCTACGCCCATTGACAACTCAAATCTTATTCTCGGTTGATTCAACTAATCACACTCCTTGTAAAACATAATAGATAATATAGACGCTTTGAAAACAACACATAATTCAATAGTGTTACACACATAGTAAAAAACATTTGAATTACTCACTGCAACATTATATATCTACGTTTGGGTGTTTCATTTTCACTAGAATATCAGACATTCCACCGATAGTTTCATTTGTGGTCGCTAAAATTTGCTCTAAATAACCATGAGTGGGGAGGTTCACTGGATGAGCACATTCATTTCATTAACCAACAAAACTAATATCATATGTTGTTTGATTGTAGGATGCAATGTGAAAACACTCATTTAAATACACAGTTACTAAGTGAAAACCCAAGTATTCCTCCCATTAAAACATAAAATAGGTTCCCTACTGTAGGTTGGAAAACTTTCGTTGAGCTTTTTGTAAAATAACTCCCTCTCACGTTCAATATATTCTATGCTGTCTTCCTATGTAACCACACAACACAATAAAACTTTGCTCAAAGGCAATAACAGTGTTGGTATTGATTTACTTGGAAACTTTGGTTGTCGTCAGGTAGCGATTTTATCAACAGTTTGATATCGTTGCAAATACACGCTATATTTTGAGCATATTGTTTGGTGCATTCTAAAAGTTTGAAACCCATCGTTTGTTTTCAACCTTTAAAAAACCACCATCAATTTCGTCTGCGGTTGCGCCTCGATGTATTTCATTCTGAACCATTCCAATACTATCCGAAAATGCACCAGCTAACTATAGCCACTTAATGTTACTATAATAGCGTGTGTATTACGGCATTCACGGCTTCTTGCAACTGAGTGATCCTGTCGGCCATCACTTTAAATATTTCCGATCAGTGCCGACTCGATTTCATGCCATTGCAACTTAAATTTCGAATTGGAACTTACACGTAAAGTTATCCATCATTCTCGTTACTAAAAATATCTCGCAGCGAAATACAAATTTATGGTTCGTTGAAATGTGATGCCCGATATTCTTCTGCTATTTGCGAAATACGTTTATATGAATAAATTAGACACTATCGAAGCCACCTATTGATATTTTAAATTAATGCATTAAATTTTCGTGTATACGCTAACTTGAAATAATGTTCGATGTAATAAAGCGTTATAGAACAAATGACGTGTCTCAGATTGGGCAATATGGCGGGGCATTTAAGTTGCAGATCTCAAAAGCTTATAAGCAAACATACAAATTAATTAGGAACATAAACTTTTCAGTGTATAAGCAAAAATATTATTTGTTTTAATGACATTTTTATTGTTGGTCACGTCCTTACCAAAATAGTTTGTCAAAAATAAATGGTAAATTCATAACAAATGGTTTATTGGTGTTATTTTTTATAGAGTACAGTATAAATGGAATGATAAAGTTTCATCTTAGTTAAATTCTAACTTTTGTGCTGTTTTTATTTTGTACCCTTTTGTAATTTATTCTCTCAGGTTAAATTTAAAACTTGGCCAGATAGTTATAAACTAAAACTTCAGGCATATCACGAAATTTGTTAATTATTGTATTATTTAGTATTTTTTCATCCACTATTTCGAAAGTGTTAAAAGAAAATAATTATCGACGCACGCGTATCATTAAATATGTTATTTTCGTCAAAATTTAGTTTCAAAATTAATCAACTTTGATTACATTGTAGAACGCAATTTTGTGGACTACATTCAAATATACGAGAACTACTTTAACTGAGCAATTATACAGATGGTGACATGGAGTATGATCGATGAATTATTATTTTAGCTGTCGTTTATTGAAAAGTCGACTGAGTAAAGAAATCGATTTGAAAAAGCTATATTTAACGTTAGTAGCTATTCAACGAATAGTTTTGATATCATCCATGCTTTTGAGTTAGCTTCACATGAGTGGGATATTAATTTAAATCATTAGACATCGTAGTTTGGCAAAACTCCAGTCAATGAGCGCGTAAAACAATTGTTAGTTGTCGGTGGTGGTAAGCTTTTGTGCTAGCTTCGCCAGATAAAACTTAACCATTCACTATAAAGTTAAATTATGTAGAACAACAAAACAAATAATACCTATCCTTGTTGAAGAAATAGCGCACTCTTATCAGGACAAAAGACTTCAGATCGTTTCAGGATGGGGTTTCCATTCTCCAGATGCTTTTAAGTCGATGCTGTTAGCTTTCCAAGAAATTTTGTGCGCGCCGTACAGAAAGAGTTAATATATTTTGTAGACTGGTGAAATTTTATAATGGAAAGTATTAAAGTTTCATATAACATAAGGTAATCTATGAATATTTGACTGGTTACAGTGAACATTGGGACGAAAACCATTGCATATACTCTCACACGCAACATTTTCTGACACAAGCTTGTATAATGTTATGTGTGATTGTTTATTCATTTAATAGAATGCTTGGATATATGTGTATTTTTTTAAACCTATCCAATTGTTCGATTGTCGATTGTATTAATCGCCAAGTTGTGATAACAACCGAGGAACAACACAACTAAATGGTTCACATTTTCAACTATTTTATCTTTCACATCGCCACAGCAGTACCTTTCTTTCCATATGATTATAAGAGGAAAACTAATTTTATAATATAAAGGTAACAATGGCTCAGTTGACTGAGACATCTTCACTTAATCATGGCTACATAGCATTTGAATGTGGAAAACAAGTCAAATACTTCAATGATACTATTGGTTCATGGGTATTTTACGATGGCAAGGTTGTGAAGTACTGTCAAGATAACGAAGAAATAATAAAAAGGTGCGGATGGTGTAATTTGGTCCCTTTGTGATAGTTATCTAGTGTGTGCTCAGATGTTTTTGGGGTTTCGAGAAAAAATATCCAAGTCCAGCATTTAAAGTATTATGTACAGTTATGGATGTGCGAAACATTCCCAAATGATTGTTTGTACAAGCTCATTTCTCCTTACATTTGCAAAGGTATTGCTATAAAACTGCATTTATTAGCCCCACTTAGAAACCTCGTCAAATAGAACACCGTTTCCATTTAATAACAATGGTTTGTCGACTCGTAAATAGTTTTCTTACTTACGTTAGATGAAATTGAACAAAATACTACAACTCCTTCTATAAAAAGCACTGAGAATTCGACGCACAAGAACTCAGAAGTAATACTTATATATGGGGCTATGTGTTTGACTAATGCTTCAAGGATGCAGTTCCTCGTGTAAAACGCTTAAAATTAAAGGTAATATTGGTACATACATTTAATGCCCCACTCTGAAAACCATAAAACGAAATAATTCAATTTATTTTTGATGGAAGTTTTGAAAATCTTTGATATAACTCTCCAAATGGAGCAGCGCTTGTAAAAAGTCCTAACATCGTGAGGCAAAACAAAACACTCGTTAACAGTTTGTTTGCATAAACGAATGATTTCATTCATCCTATATGTTCTCAGTTATATTGTGAGATCGTGATTTTAGTTGTGTGAAATCTCTTTAAATGTATAGCCACGTCGGCTTAAAATTTAGCGCGATCCGTCATAGTCGTGGAGTCTGCACTTTCTACATTGAATTTGTTCTAAAGTTGCCTGATTCCAACTTTATGCTAAACTCACGAACGCAGCTCCATTTGGCATACGTTAGTGAATATTTTTGCATCGAACAAAACTAAAACAACTAATGCCGCGTTATTTTAAAATTTTTGACAATTATTTTGTTAAGGAATGGCTACAAAAATCCATCAACAACATTGGTAACTATATTGTTATTTTCATATTAAAAGTTTCAATTTAGAATCAACTGAAGAAATCTTGGACGAATTGAACTACCTCATTATAAAGCACATAGAATCAAATGTGTTCAATTTGGATGAAAAAAGCGAAGAAAAATATTTTTACAGTTAAACAAAATTAGAATGTTATTACCACTCGATCAATGTATTGCATATTTAGACAGGCTTGTTGGCATCGTAGCGCTAGTAATAGGAAGTGTGGCGCTGTTTATTGCTAGCAAAACAATAGACGGCGTAAAAAGGCGTTTAGAGCGACGAGAGCTATTCAAATGCGAAGCATCCGACTGCGATTATTATGAACAATCAATTGTGCCTATTGACCTAACCGCCACGGCAGAATTAAACGGCAGGATTCAAGAGAACAAGTTAGCAATGCATACCAACAACCACAACAGTGAGATCGAAGTAGATTCGGTTGTGAAAAACCAAAAATACATCGGTGAAAATAACAACCAACCACAGACCTAATTTTTTTCAAACTCTATTGAATTTCCGGGTTATTTTTCTAGGTTTCTCATAAATACGTGTTATTCACAATCATTAGTTTTCTTGCATGATCGTTCACCAAGTTGATATAATATTGAGTGAGTATGTTGCACTAAGAAGCTTTTTAACATGTTTACACTGTTGCCTAAATAATTGAAAAAATTCATTTTTGAACAAACCTTTAACACATAAATTGATCATTTCTTCAAGGTATCTCCTGATCAATTAACTCATATTCAGTATGCATAGACCACAGCAAATATAATTTGATACACATACATTTTCAATGTAATAATAATTCATAGCATTATTAATCAGAATACAATAGCCACCAGACAAATTCCAAAACGCCGACTTGGATAGCGTTACGATATTTGCATTGCACTTATTAATGGAAAAGCAAATGAGAATGTCTGGTACTCAATTGAAATCACCGCAAGCTCTTTTACAAGCGAAGGCCATAGGAATAAACGTGTAACATTGATGTATTGTTTCCTGGAGGAAACAACTACGACTGCGCGATTTTGGCGGTGAGCAAAGCGAGTACCTCAATAAACCGTCGGCAATTGTCTGTGTAATTCGCTGGGTTGGAAAAGAGTACGTCGCAATAAACTTTAAACTTAGTGAAAAACCTCCAGGCGCAATACAATTAATAACTGACCAGTATAATATATACATATCGAATTACAATACAAATCCAACATAGTGTTACAACAACACCACCGATTGCGCCAAACGAAACAACTAATCAAACAGAGACTCAGTGATAGTACATGATAGTGAATTTAAGGCAGCGAAAAAATCAAACATCTGGAGCACCAGGTTGGTTACCCTCACCTTTCTTGGTAACTAAACTTTTGTGGATATGTGGAATGACACCACCGCCAGCAATTGTAGCTTTGATAAGCGTGTCAAGCTCTTCATCACCTCTGATAGCTAGTTGGAGATGTCTAGGAGTGATACGTCGGACCTTCAAGTCTTTGCAGGCGTTTCCGGCCAATTCAAGCACTTCAGCAGTAAGATATTCCAATATTGCGGCAATATACACAGCAGCAGTAGCTCCAACTCTTCCTTTACACGTTGTTCGCTGCTTCATGTGTCTATGAAGTCTACCAACTGGGAACTAAACGAGCTTGTCAGTGAGTTATTCGGCGCACTAACGATGTACTTGAAGATTGGCTCTAGAAGATCGAGAGATCGATTTTGACTTGGATCTTATGTCCTTTCCAGTTTTTCCAGTTTTACCAGCTGCCTAAATACACTTTAGTTTCAATTCGAACGAGTAGCCAAGTTCACCATTGATCAACTTTAGAATCGAGATCACTCGCCCCAGTCCACTTCGCTAATCCGCGCGGAATATCTTCCGCCTCTCCGTAAACAAATGAGGGTGTCTCTATTGACCGAATATGGTGTGAGAATGTCCGAGGACTTTTACTGAACTAGTAAGCTAGTAGTTGATTCAAAAAACGCCGGTAACATGGTAGAATTAACTCGACGACCAGTAGTTACCAAAGTGGGAATTAAAATCACATGAGACGTGGGAACTTGGTTGATTCGAAGCTTATTATTACCAAACATAGGTAAACTGAAATATGTTCGCTTACAGTCGTGAACAGCAGACTCATATAGCCTAATAAGTCAATTGCTTTGACGTTTAGTGATGCTTGTTCGAGCGACTATAATTCGTAGATATGTTAAGATAATTCTGCATTTATTTTGCGCAAATAATACAAAACTATTTTTCTCAATATTAGTATTAGTGCCGCCTATAATTTGTATCAGTCGAAAAACACTCATATGGTATTTCGTCAAATATTCACAGTGACAGAACAACTAGTTTATTGGTACGTGTGTAGTTGATATCCAGACAGTGGCTCTCCAAGTGAATAAAAAAATTGTGGGATTATATTAGTGTTGAATAAGAATGATCACTATTTTTCACTCGAATCAAAAACTAATGTGGGTTTTGCAAAAGTTAGAATTCTCAAAGGTGCAGTGTGCGGTGACGTTGTAGAGCTTATTTTGTTCATCTTAATCCACCAATTCAAAAACAAGATTAGAATATTAACGGTGAAATAAATTCGAACATATTCTTATGTACAGCCCTTTAAGTTGTAAAAATATTCGATAAACTTTAAAATTTAAAGTTTATCGAATATTTTTGTGTACACTCGCTGCATGTTGACTTCCCAAAGTATTGAACATGGGTTAAAGGTTGTTTTGGTGGAAAAATCTGCTAAATTTGTTAAATGGGAATCTTCGTGCACTGTCTTTTTAGGTATTTATTCATTCACCACTTAACAAATATGCGGTGAAATGCCTGAAAGAAAGTCACAGTTATGGAGACTTGACGATTTTTATTTGGCGGCAATTTACTTTGTTCCAGTGAGTTACGCATGGTCAGTGGATACTTGGAGATAACGAGAAAGTGCTTTCCTATTTTATTCGTCTACTGGCTGTATTAACAATTGTTAAACATACCATGACCAATAATACGGGGGTCTGTAGGATGCCATTCAGTGTCACTGGATATTGACAACGTTTTCAATCATCAAGGATCACATTTAAAATGTTATTGATTGAAATATGATAGAATAATGCCGTGTCCCAGTAACTGTTCAATTATTACATAACTTTTGGATCGGAAAATTTAGTGTCAAACATAAAAATGGCTTAAAGTTTTATTATCCTTTCTTGTGTTTAATAATTTAACTGCTAAAATTTAACACCAACTAACGAAGAGTACACATTAAAATAAGTAGCGTTAATTTGATGTGCAAACCTAGCCTTACTGCGATGATAAAATGAACCCTAGTTGTGTTAATTAAACGCTGCTAATGGGAATAATATGTCCAGTTCATAACCGCACATCCGACGTACATAATATGTACATAAGTTGATCCAATTTGGAATGTATGCGTTTACTAGCTAATTGCTACTTCCGTCAAGCTATTCTTTCAAAGTTCTTCCAACACCTCTTCCAACTGTAATGAATGATTTGGTGAGAGGTGATAATTTTATGTAGAAGTGAGAGTATTTTTTGGAAAGTATTCAAAATAGTTGACATAATGTTCGCTACTATACAAAAATTTTCTATTATACACGTATCTAATACAAGATAAATTTTAATACTCTATTATGTTGTTAAACAATTGAGATTCCATAAGTTGTTTTGTTTAGAAGCCTAATCCTTTGCGTCACGATTTAATGGTCGAATAAAATCCATCACATTTTTTACTTTCACTATATAAGGTTGTTGCTCTTCAGTATGGTGTGATATTTATTCGGTAATAAAGATTATTCAATTTCTAAATGTATTAACACAATTATACATAGTTTTTTTGCAATTGAAATTTTCCAACAACTCAACCCACTCTTAGGAATGCTAACTAATGAAGATATCAACTAGTCACTACTGGTTGTGTTAGTCCCTTAGAAAGTTGGAGTGTGACCTGGTTTGTTTGCCTGATGTCATCTTCACAACCAAGAAATTAGACAACGTGAACATAAAACGCAATAAACAGAAACTTATTCAAAATGATTTGAGACATCATTTTGCTAGCTAAAAAGTTTTCACTTTATGTCAACTGTATTGCTGACCCATTGGAGGTACTTCGGGTTGCCTTCGATCACCTAATTTAAATTGTACAAATAAAAAAATGTTTGAGCAAATAATACATTAAATTGTTGAACAGTGTGTAATTAGACTACATATAAAAGTGAAATTATTTTGTACCTCTGTAAATATTATCTCTGGGACGTCATAGTCGTGCATCTGCCTAAACTACTATCTCAGCCAGCAAAACACATCGTAATATACAAAATAAGTCGCGTCACTTGCGGAATCTTCTCTTTTGTAGTCTTCAGTATCTGCATAACAACAAAAGTAACACTCCAGATCAAACATTGAACATACTGCCAATACTTCTTCGTCCACGTTAACTTTGCCTTCCCACTCATATCTACGCACATGTTGAGCAACAATAAATCCGCATGCAGTTAGTTGCTACATTGAAACTATCTTTGGTATAATATTTGAACATGCAATTAATTTTTGCTCCACCAAACTCCTAATTTAATCGTTCGTTGCATTTAACACGAATAAACAGTATCTCAATTTCACCTACAAACTTCCACAGCTTTGTCGTATTTTGGAAATGTAACATGTGCTATCACAACCAAATTTTTCAAAAGGGGGCACGACATTAGAAAATAGAGGGACTTGCTAATTTAACGACACCCACCGAGTCCAAGTGGCTGTTCTCCCCTTTAGTCCCAGTGTCGTTTTTCTCATTACTCATATAGGATGAAGCGAAATATAAAGATCACAAAAAGCAATACAAATGTTCGCAAATCATTAATAAAATTTCATCGTCTCAATTTCGCCGGTTCAATCAACTTTCGTATGCCACCACTGACGGTCAACCTTCGGCGAACGTTTTAAAAATGGACCCCAAGTTTTTGCGCATTTACCACCATGGCTACAGAAATAAAGTGAAATGGCGTTCTGAAACCTCTGGATGCCATACTGACACTATTAAAATTAGCGTATTAGCATAGTGAATTTCATTTGGTTAAATGGTAGAAAACCTAATTTAGGTTGATATGGGCAGTAGAAAGACGCTGTTATCCACTAAATTAAATAATTGAAAAGTTCGTTCTTTTGATTTAAAATAGTAATTTATGGTCATCTTCCCCAACACAGCAGTAACTATGTAGAAAACCCCCGAATACTCGGAAGCTTTTTGTGTGTACTTGTTGTTTATGTAGTAAATAAAACTTGGAAATAGTTCCACACACTGAAGGGTATAGTCATACTGATAAGTTGATAAAGTTGCTAAAGTTGCTTTTTAACTAGCTTGACTTGCCGACGTACATGTGTCAGTTTCGGACGCTGATTTTACGATTTCAATTCAACCGGAGGTACGTTTACACTCTGTTGCAGGCCAAATCATGTTACAAGTCAATTTAACATGGTCCTAGTCTTTATTCACCGTAATTTCTGGACTCAACACATAACTTACATTGAGACCATAGAACTACTATATTTAAGTTTTTTAAATAAGCGTACTTTTTGGTATCAAACACTTTTTTCAAAGTTGGAGTGTTAATAGCGGTATCAGCGACTTTTACAAGAACAGACACTGAGGAGAAAGTAACTTCTTCTAGATCTAAGTCTTCAGTGTTGCAGGCAACAACACATTTACTTTCACCCAATTTTTCTGAATTTGTACAACCGTAATTTTGGTAAGTTAACTTGCTGTTGGTTATGGTTGATAACTGAATATAGTATTTATTCCCGTCGGTGAAACCTTTAAGAGTTATTTTGAGTTTATTTCTATTGTTTGCCCCTTGATTGATTCCAAATTCAATTTAATTGCTTTTCACATCTGGCACGCTATTTGCCGAACCTAAAATATGTTCGAAAAAAATATAATAAAAAAAGTAAACCTGTGCGATGTATTTCAGAATAAATAACATCAACGGATTAACAATAAGTATTTGGGCATTCGCGAATATGACTTATTCAATAGGTAATACATTCTGATAGACTCGTTAAAATTTCAAAGGCAAACAGAATATATGTCGTAACGAAAATTTATACCTACTACCTTTTATTAATTCTACTCACTACAAAAACCAGTGCTAATACCCAGCGTTGCTAAGGTGAATTAACAATTTTGTATGTATGTTCTGATATTGAAAGAAATGCTGATGAATTTAATTTTGTTAAAAACGACGTGATACTTTATTTAGCACGCTATATTTAACTGACATCTCCCAAACTCAACTATATTTAATGTTTGTTGAAAAAAATCATTGCATAGCTTTATTAATATAATAATTTAAAAATTGCTAGCTTTATTTAAATAAAGAATATTTAAAAACGAGCGAATTTTTCAGTTGCTCTAAATAGATTGTCATAGAAAAGTCCCAACAAATAATTAAGGTCAGTTATATCCAGTATGAAACTAAGTAAATCATTGACACGTCAAACGTTAGAGTAAACGATATGGTTAGAATAATTAGTCGATCTTTGATTCTAGTATGAATTTGGAACAAAACTGCGACCAAAAGAGAACAAGGTAGTTGTTTAGAACTTGACGTTAATACTGATATTGAAAATTGGTGACAGTTCAACAATAGGGAAACGGCACTACTACTCAGACATTAGCCACTTTACGATTGAATCTTAATATTAAAACATTCTTACTGGCATTTTCTTTCTTTAATTGCCGTTACAATGTATGCCCATATCGCTCCATTCGAAACCTTTAAATGGCGGTTTTACACCATTCTTGGTGAACTTTCAATTTTTCCCGCCGTGGAGACAAGTAATTATATGGTATTTCAATATCACCAAGAGCTATGTGAATGTAAAGGTATTAGTTTATCGAGCCAAAACTCATGCATGACAACCGTGCATTAAAATTTAACACAAGTTATTGCGTTTTTGTCATGTTAGTGCTCACGAAACGATAATCCAGTCTACGAAGATAACATATTTTTGGGCATAATACCCAAGTCCCTCAGTTTAACCCTTATTTAGTTGTCTGTGGTCGTCACTAGCCCACTTAAAAAGACTAAAATAATTAAAGCTAATAGATTCTGGGATTAAAACTTTACATCTTCACTAAAAATAGACGTCTGAGGATAAAAATGTTGCGCATGAACCACATATTGGGATAATTTATTCGCGAGAATAGCACAGGACTACTCTTATGTTGCTTATTATAGAAGAAGAGTTGTTGAATCACAACGCCACCAGCAACACGAACCCACAGTAACAACCTCATACAGTGCAAATTATTCATTAACACAGATCTAGTATGCAACATTTCCAAAGTGGATGCCAAGCTAATTTAAGAAGGGAATACTGGATGATCACTTATATCAACCTCAGCTTATTCGAAGAAAATCCAATGAACAAAAATAGCGCAATGAAGAAACGCCCCTATGAAGGTGTGCTCTTTATATAAATTCAATAAAATGTGTGTTCCAAGTCCATTGTCGCAGCATTCAACCTGAAATTATACATTGTTGCCACTATTTTGCTGATTGTTTTTGCTAGCAGCATCTCTATATGAGGAGAATTGGACGATGCCAGTTAAAGCAATAAGAATGCACGGGATCAACGAAGAGATACAAAAACAAAGACTTGGAGGGATGATAGACAAACTAACGTAAAATTACACAAATCCCAAACAACAAACATACATAATGTAGGCAACACCTTTAATGAGCAGAGTCATATTTTTATCGGCATATTCACCAATGGTTCGTTGTAGTTGAGTAAATCTACACATGACAGGGGACTCGATGAAAAATAAAAAAACTCCAACACCACTACAAGTAGTGAATTCACAACAACGAATAAACACATTCCGCCAAATTACCATTGCAAAATTCCTGCACCGAAACAACTCGATGATATATTTAACATTACAAAAATGCTCATGATGCAAGCCACTTAAATGCCACTAAGTTAGATATATGTATGTATGAACGAGAATTACTGAAGGATGCCAAAATAGATAGCACTTGACCTACAAAACGTAAGTGTAGAGCAGGTTTGATCGCTCTAATGGCAGATGCTGCGTTATTTGGATCTAAATGATACAGTTGTATGTACAGCCAAGTGTCAACGATGTACTGGAATATATGTTGTGGGCAAATGATAACAGACCAACAGTTTCGTCTATCCTTGGCTTATCTCCTGTTTGTTCATTTGAAGTGTCCATTTTAGACGTGTCAGCAAAAAACCCACAACTGCTAAAAACCGATGTCACCTTGACCTTTCGGCTTCATTCGTAAGCAGTTCAATAACTTTATTTGGTGTTAGTTAATCATTGTTAGATGATGATATGACCTTTAAATATATTTAAGTATAGTGATAGTTGTTATACTTGGAAATATTTGGTTAGGTGAGTATTTATGATTGTTTCTGGTATGCTAATAAAGTATTTCTTATTAATCCGCTTGAAAATATATTTGTGGAGATGTGGGAAACATGCTACAATGAATATATTCTATGAAGTTGCTGTCAACAAGGCATATTTCATATTAAATACATAATGTTAGGATATCTGGATGATTCTAACACAAAAGCTATTTTATTAAGGGCCATTAAATATTACTGTAATCATCCAGAATATTCTAGAAGGCCATTACAACTATATTAATGACGACT
>JAOPJI010007950.1:0-58816 GCA_027122695.1 Merluccius productus
TCTTTTCTAGAAATAGGAGTTGGTGAGATTAAAAATGGCGTCAGCGCAAGCGTACATGGCGTTTAGGATTAAATTTAACCGTGCCAATAGCCACTGCCTTAAACAATTTAGTTGAATTATTCAATTAGCCCCCATTAATCAAGATTACCCAAGTAAATTGTTGGATTTTTAGTTGTGGTTTGCTTTAGCCATAACGCCATTCACGTGTGTAATAACAAATCAAAATTATTACTAAACAATTTGATAGAACTAGTGCTTTAAATTCAAATCTCTCGGACACCCTCGGGCGCTGCAGAAGATTTAGAAATCAACATTGCACCTCCAAAAATGACGCATTAACAACGTGAAATGGAACGTCGTTTTTTCCAGCTTTTCTAAATCCCATTGCACACATTTGATGTGTTACTTTAACACATCAGATCGACGATAATTTCGTTCGCGGCTTAAATTTAATCCAGCTAGCTTCGGATTGGGTTGAATAATAACGTTTGTGTGTAATGTTGGTTGTCGTTTGCTGGAAAATATAAATACATTGCTAATAGTTTATTATGTGCAGTGATGTGCAAAAAAATAAACCCCATTCGCTTTGTGCCTTACGCTACCCCACCAATTTTGGGTTGTACGGGAAATGTGATATTTTATGTAGCGGAAATACTTACAAAAATTAAATTAGCAAAAAAATTATTGATATAAAAATAAATTGACTAGACGAAGAAGAAAACTAGGAGCTAAACGGCGACGGCCGAAGCGCATGGACACGAGAATGGAAGCCGTTGATCAGTCTGCCGTCTCTTACCTGCTGCATTTGGAGAAGGGATTCTCCTCAAAAGGCGGCGAAAAAATCCACACCATCATGGAATTTCCCAAGATCGTCGAGAAGAACAGCTTCCCCAACTTTTTGAAAAGCTGCTTCCAGAAACTGTCCGTTTGCTTTCTCGGAGGCACCAACAACGAAAGAATGTACATTGTAGACGCGATTGTAAAGGCTCAGCGAAACATTACCTTGGTAATTGTCGCGGTTGATGAAACGTGGTCGTCACTATGACAACGATAATTAACTTAATGATTAAATCGCTATAAACTGAGTTTTACTACAGCAATTAATGTAGTGGCGTTATTTTAATATAGTAACCCAATTCAACAATTAACGACTGATAAGCATCAAATGTAGATCAGTGGTTTTGGATCCATGGTGGACAACTTCCACCGAGTCATCTACAACAACGACCCGCTTTCGCGTATAGCTGCACTAAGCGCATTCAACGCGTTGGCACCCTGCTTGCAGCTGAGAAGCATCATCCAACTTATGACTGACGACAGCGGAAAATTTTGGGCTGACTTTGCAACCCAGAAGTTTACGACACACACCGCCAACTCGTCTCAGCCGCACAAATCGACCAACCAGCTGTCAGTGGATGAAGACGTGGTGGCCTACTTCAAGATAATGAACACTATTATCGACTGTCTCAGTTCTACCAACGACGATGAGCTCCACGCGGCAATCAAAGTGGCATCCACCTTCTCCAGAATTAACCCTCAATTTTCCAAAATTCTTGTTCCCAAAGTCAACCAAATATTACGTGAATTGTTCGACAAGACAGTCTAAAATAACTCCACTCTAGTAACCACCAACAACTGCGCTGTGGTGGACAAACTCATCAATCTCTACCGCGCCATGAGTTACCACATGGACAGTGCTCACATGGCGTACGAATGCTGTTATCAGTTGTTTGGCAGTTATCCTTTTCGAACGTTGACTGTTATGACAGTCATATGTCGCAATTGCTCTTCGTTAGTGCATCGCCATATGGAGTTCCTTCTGGATATGATAACCTCGGACGAGGTAGTAGATGATGCGCCACTGAGAAACCATGCGACACTACAATTTTCAAAAATTGCCAGATCGTTTCCCATGTTGTTTCAAAGTTCGACATTTTTAAGTCAATTGTGGGATCTGTTGTTTACGGGCGAGAAAATTGAAAGGGTCCTTTCAACCACGAAAGGTCACCTGTCGATTTGCTATTCGTTCATCATGTGGATACATCTTGTGAAGTATTTGAAGGGTTGTTCTTCGTGTTAACCATTTGCACCATTTAGAAGCAATACAGTGGCGCTGTGTGCAGCAACGATATTCAATGAGCGAGTTGAGTGTTTTATTGCTTTTCTGTCAACGCGAAACGCCGCCCAAAATTATATAATCTTGTTTCTATTGGATTATCTTTGTTTGAGCATATTTGTACAGGAGCAGTGTGCATTTGATGGTCGATGTTTGGGTTCACTCAACAGCCTGTTGAAGTACTGTGTGAAGTTTTCCGCGCATTCTCATTTCGACACCTACCTCTCTTTGTGCGTCGAACTTCTGGATGAGCTGTATTTGAAAGTGGACCCAAAGCTTCAAGAGATAATTAAGAATTTTGTGTTTAATCTTTGTTTTTCGAACAAAGGTCGCTCGTTGAAGTATTTGTTCACTGTCGACTACCCTTTGTTATTACAGTTGTCTAGGCACAATTTGGGAGTTATGCGTAAAATCATTGAACACTCGCAACTTTCAACCGAAGAACTCAGATCGATCTACAACGGCGCCCTCACTATCCAGTGCCATAGTGGCCGACTTGATATCTACAAATTGTTACTTTTACAACTCACCAATAATGAGCGTTATAAAATCAAGTCCAATCAGATGGTGCACTTGTGTTTGTCCTCCACTAGTAGCACATCAACTGTTGGAGGTGTGGTCGAGAGTGGTCTGTTTGACTTGGTCGGCAGTATTTTGAAGCAGGAAAACAACCTAAAAATACTCGCTCTTTTGAGTGTCGATTGTCTTTTTAGGGGAGACGTGTTTAATAGTCTAATTATATTGCGTGCTATTACTGACCCACGAAAGGAGGTGTCGAGTGGTGTGCGACAGTGTTTGAGTTACTTTCATCAGTTGGCCAAGTGCGAGTCCATGGTGGCGTTGGTTGACAACGAGATTGGAAGAAGCGGTGCGTTGGAGCACTTCACGTCGTCCATCGACATTATCTCAAAGGTTCAACGGCTCTTCACCCAAGTGATTACAACCTCGAATATGCTGTTCAACGGGATGTACACAAATCAGCGAGAGTTTCAAGTAGTGACTTAGAGTGTTCTACATCTTAGTTATAGCCCTTTTCAATTGAATAACTATCTCTATATTAGGAACTTTATTTGCTGCTTCGCATCGATATTCTCAGCATGGCCGAACATTGGTTAAAATATAGCCAGTTCTTCTCGTCCAATGGCACTGTGATCAAAGCCAGCAGTTTGAAAACCCAATTGCTCACAAAAATATCCGAAATCACTCAAAATTGGACTCAACTCCAATGTTTGACCATCGATGTGGATTGTGAGAGTGAGCAGTTGCTTCGTGTTATCGGCAGTGTTTTAAACGCCTTGCACAATGTTGTGGGTGACTTTTGCAATGACCATGTTGATGAGTTGTCGACAGACAGTTACACTCACTGGTTCCATCAATTTTCCGGCGAAATCGACCAGTGTGTGAAGTACCCAAGGTTCATCAAAAATTTCCTCTCCTCTCCCGTGTCCAACGTGGGCCAGTCAAATAAACGCACAGCTATCATTGAAACTATAGTGCGCAATGTGTTGCTCGTAAGTTGGCCCATCCCTAAGTGTTTTTTCCACATGGACAGCCACACTTGGTGCTTGTTGTGTGTGTCGCATGGTTCGTCGCTTACAAATGAAGCTACCATTGTGGTGAAGAAAAGTGTGTACTTGGTTGTCTCCGTGGAGGGCATTATCAAGGTAGTGTTAACTCGTGGGGTGCTGCTCCCTTTATCTCGATGGTTTTTAGAGCTCAAGCGAAAGGCGCACTCCCAAAGCTATCGAGCAAGTTTCAATCACACTCAAGGCTACACCCATCAGTAAAAACAACGCCCAACAACCCCTTATAGTGCACGCCATCAACGCCTCAGTTAGTAAAAACTATTTCCACGCCGAGGTTCAACTAATGTTCCAGTCGAGTGGGACTTTTTCGGTGGCTGCTGTTATTGACAGTGTTGTCGATTCGAACGATCGCGCATGGCGTATTCCGTACACTTGTTCCAACCTCACGGTGCAAACATGACTGCCGTTTCATTTATATTGTGTACATTTTGTCTTGCTCTCTCTTACAGTTGTTTGTGTTGCTCATTTTTGGTTTCATAAAATCGGTTGTTTTATGCAAATTCAGTTTCTATCCTTCGCTCAGATTAGAGTTTAAGAACAATAGACTTTTTCTACTTGAACACCTCATATCAGTGTTCAAGTTTACATGCTGCTTGAAAGATTATTAAGAGTCATAGTTACAACAAGATATTAGAATAATTTTAAAAAATTTTGAATTTTGTTTCGCCAAAAAATGAAGATTAACGCGTAAATGCCGTCTAAATACGGTGTATCTTGAACGTTGTATTTATTTGCCTACAAACGTAGAAATATTTAACGGAAATTAAAGTACGTACAATCCTAAAATCAAAAATCTACTATATATATAAAAGAGTAGTGTCCGTGTGTCGGTCTGTACACACCAGTACGCATGTGCGAACTATATTCTCATTATTTACGCGATTTTGGTATGTGTACATTATATGCGTCAAAAGAACTCTTAACATCGCACTTAACGAGCTACTTAGAAATTTTACCGCACTTATAGTTTTAGAGTTATGACGCATCTAAAATCGGGATTTGGATTAAAATGGAGATTAACCTTATTTTTCATATGATTCTTTCCCCAAAATTCCGTTATTTTCCAACTGAATTATGTGTTTTAACTTAATTTCTATATTTACATTGTTATTGATGAATTGTTCGTTGTGTATTATATGTTTTGAATATATTTAAGCGCTATTGAATAAGTTTCCGCTTTCATTTTTTAAATCAACCGACTAATTGAAAAATTAATTTAACTTTAACTGGGCAACACCAGTGATTTCTCGCTAGTTATTAAATAAACTAATAGAACAGATTAAATACACCTAGTACAAATTTAATAAATTAGCACTCAGTTAGGTTGAATATACTCTGTTCCGCTGGAATTGTATAAATTTGCCCAACAAACTGCAAAAATGCTGCATTAAAATAACTACAAAGTTTAATTATGTCAAGCTTAAATACTACAATAAAATCCTCGTTCTATATTCGAGTTAAGCTTTCTTTTTAACGTGGAAGAGGGATCAGAATCACTTTGAAAATTTGTTTGTTAAATATATTTTATCACGCTATTTTAAGTGTTAGAAATAAACTTCTATTTCAAATATAGTATTTTCTGATGAAGCTAGTCAATTATTAGCCTTATACTGTCTGTGGTAATATCAAAATCTTTTTAATTCAAAACAATAACGCTTGATTATCATTCCCTTTTTGGGGTTATTTGCACTTTTTACATTTAGACGTCAATGTCGTTAAGTATAACTCCATAGTGAAAGTCGTCAATTGTTTCTATTTTAATTCGGCACACAAAACCACCACCAACTGTCAATTTCACTTGCTTATGAACAAGGAATTATCATTCAATTGAGGAAAGCCGACAATACGTGTGGTTTCCAACGAGAAATTTCTCAGAGGTTTGCGACAACGAAGCATATTCCTACTTAGAACAGAGGAAACGCGGAGTGTCATTCAATGAAGGTGTCAACTGCCGTGCGCACTGGTAGCACGTTTCTGGGTTCTACGGTGTAGTTGGGTAGTATGGATTTTCTGTTGGGTGGCATGGCTTCAGTGACAGCCGAACTAGGTAGCACTGGGAGATCCGCGTGATAACGACTTCGCTTTAGTGACTTTTCCTGCAGACATGGCGAAGACCCGCTTGCAACTCCAGGGCCAAGTGATAGACCAAGCGTTGTCGCAGTCGAAATACCGAGGCATGTGCCACACTATAAAGTCAGTGTGTGTGGAGGAAGGGTTCTTTTCACTGTACAGTGGCATGTCGGCGGCTATTCTGCGCCAAGCAACATACGGAACGATAAAAATAGGCATTTATCAAAATATGAAAAAGATCACGCTCGAAAAGTACATTGTTCTTGGGCTCTATACATCTTCCCACATACTAATAACAACAAACTTTTATTGTCCACTCAAAATCGGTAGTATACACGAAACTTAGAATGGGCATCAAAGAAAACCTACTGGTGAACACCTTCAACGGCGCGTTCGCTGGCGGACTCGGGAACTTCTTGTGCAGTCCTACCGACATGTTGAAGGTTCGCTTCCAAGCACAGCAATCAAGTTGCGGCATGGCGACCAAGCCCAACCTTTTCAAAGCCTTCTCTGAGATATACAAGAATGAGGGCTTTTTTGGGTTGTATCGCGTGAGTTTTACTGCTGACCGTTTATTGGTGGGCGGCTAATGGAAATAGCTAATGTTTGCTGTCAATAGGGAGCTATACCCAATGCGCAACGAGCCGCTGTTGTCACCGGCGTTGAGCTGGCCATGTATGACTCTATAAAAGCTCAACTTCTCCGACTTAAACTCGTGGATGACACGCCCGTTTGTCATTTGATGTAGTTGTTCAGCGTGTGATCACTGCTCAATTGACTCTCCATGTTACATAGGGCGAGCGGAATCGCCGGTCTCTTCGGCGCGCTTTTTTCCAACCCCTTCGATGTCATCAAAAGTCGCATGATGAACCAAATCAACTCCAAAGCCGACTCGTCGCCCACCATTTATAAGAACTCTTTCGACTGTTTCAAAACGGTATGGTCGCTTCGGTTTCTTTTTACAGCGACACATTTAGCTCGTCAAAACTGAAGGACCGTCGGCTCTATACAGAGGTTTCATTCCAGCGGTGTGGAGACTCGTCCCTTGGAACATTGTGGTACGTGTCTATTCGTTTATAGTGTGTGTGTGAGTTGCTTTAGTTCTTCATGAGTCTGGAGCAGTACCGATCCATGTCCAAGGAAATGGAACTGTACCAATAGTGCATTTTTGAGATTTTTCCAATAGGCCTACCTAAAAACTCAATACATACAGTAGTGTATTCATAGCGTATATCTATTAGTAGCGAAAATGATATCCGTTAAGTCCACAACTGGTGCCATGTAGTGTTATTCATTTGCTGCTTTTTTCTCATAAAATCCCATTTTACATGGAGTGTTGGTTTATTAATGGAAGTTGTAGTTAAATGACAAAAAACCGCAGGCGAAGAGTCCTAATCAATTGGATGCGCGCGTTTTATATTGAAAATGCTTTGCTGGATTTTCTTTTGGGGTTGAAATATGTTTGTAAGTTGTAGTATATTAAAAAGGTAATGCATCTGCAAATTAAGTGGTCAGAGTCCAGCCTGTCCTTTGGAAAGACCGTTAAGATTTCAGTCGTAAGCCGCATTAATGCTCGTGCCGAACCTCATTCTAGTCGCACGCAAATAAATTTGTTTGTAAAAAATTCTCAACTGCTTGATTTATCAATGTTTAATTCATAGATGGCGTTTTCAGAGCCGACACTAATTAGTCATATTGGAGTGGGACTAGCTTGAAGAAAATACTTAATTTTAGTCGATGAACATTTATCTTTCAAACGGAACAGTTGGAACAATCCCCAATTATTCTTTAGGCACTTTCAATGCTCGATTGGAATGCTGATTTTGTCGAAACGGAACGCGTACAAACGCCCACTAATTGCTTTTTCAAACAATGATCATTGTCAATAGAAAGCGTCAAATAAACATGCTTCATGTGGAGAACATTAGAGTTCAATGATGCACCACCAATCAATGCACACTTCACCGATAACAAAGTTTTGTGTTCAACTGTGGTGAAAGCATCGTGAGTGGTGGTTTAATGATCAAATTGAATGCAACGAATCATTTCATCTTTTACATGTGTAATGCTCACCAAGTCTATTGATGCAAAAATAAAATTCGCATTAATTTGTATGGCGTTTTACAGCACAATTCCACTTATCGATATTCAATTTGATATGTCGTGGTGCTATGTTGATGTTACTTAAATTAGCAACTTTCTAAAACACCCCAAAATGGTGCCAATCAAATAAGGACAAGGAGAAAACAACCAAGTGGTGGTACCGTTTGATAGTATATATTCACTCTTTTGAGTCAGCATAACACTGCGGTTCTCAAAGCCAAACTACCGTCCAATTCACTTTGAAAACTCGCCGGTTCTGATATCAAAGTGAGAGTTAATTCTGGATTAGTTGTAATTTGTAATGAGCGAATCCTAGGTAATTATTGTGAAAAATCAATTAACACCTATCACACAGGTAGTCTAGCGTCATAAGCCGCAGTCAACGTTAGACTAGTCGCCACTGCGTAATATGTCCAAAGGAGAGTTGATCCAAAGGAATTGCTGCTCTCCTACTAAACAGGTAGGCTTACACGAAACAAAATCTCAAAGTTGGCACCACTCCAGTTGTTCGGATTACAACACCCCATCAATCACACGAAACGTCAATAGAATACGCGCAGTCGCTTCAATCCAGTTTATGTAACGAGGCTGCTTCTTTCTCCTAACAAATTCGTAATTCAGTCGTTATCTGCCGAGTAGAAAACGACGTATAACTTTTCCAATTTATTGGACAGTAATCAATGAAATCTTCTCAGGTAATTATTCATTCCGAAACTAAATTGGTCAAGCCGATCACTACTCCGTTGTCCATATGGATCCTGTGTGACTTGTGCATTTGTCTAGCAAAAAGAAGCATTGTTGAGTTTCGTGAAGGATGATTTCACATTTGTGGATCTCATTGGAAAAGGATCATTCGGGCAAGTGTATAAATGGTATAGCCTCGATCGTGCTCACTCGAAATGGTCTGATGTGTATGTGTAGTATTCATAAAATGACGGGTTTGACGGTGGCTATCAAAACTATCGATTTGGAAAAGGCAGAGGAGGATATCGATGATATCCAGCGTGAAATCAACATTCTTGGTCAATGCGATTGTCCCAACATAACCAAATATTTCAGCAGTAAAATTGTGGTAACTTGTTCTCTGCACGATGTGCTAGTGTTACAGTTGTTTCACGATAGTTGACACAATTGTGGATTGTGATGGAGTACTTGGGAGGTGGATCTGCGTACGACATAGTAAATCTTGTGTGGTGGTGGTTTCCCACGCTATTTAAATGGTGTGATTTAGTTGCAATTCGGCGAGATTGAAGAGATATTCATCGCCACCATCATTAAGGAAGTGCTCAAAGGACTTGTATATTTGCACGGCGAATTCAAAATACACAGGGATATCAAATGTAGTGTGGTTTTGTTTGGGTCAACCTTAATGGAGCTGTTTAGCTGCGAATATCCTACTTGCTGACTCAGGGCATGTCAAACTCGCGGATTTTGGTGTAGCTGGCCAAATTAGTGACACATTTCAAAAGAGAACCACTTTTGTGGGAACTCCCTTTTGGATGGCTCCAGAAGTGATCAAGCAAAGCGACTATGACTTCAAAGTAATTTACACTGCACTTCAAATGGACAATGACATGGATTAACCAATGAGTATTCATTTGTATGTATGCGTTATCGTTAGGCCGACATATGGTCTCTTGGCGTCACTGTGTACGAAATGGCAAAAGGTCATCCGCCCCACCACGAACTTCACCCCATGAAAGCTTTGTTCGTCATCTGCAAAGAGAACGCTCCCGAGCTCGATAGCAACTTTTCCAAAAACATCAGAGACTTTGTATCGTTGTGTCTCAACAAAGACCCCGAATTTGTACATTGCCGTTTGTTGTGTGTGTGTTTCTCATTGTGTGTGTGTGTAGAGACCTGCTGCGAAAATCCTTCTCAAGCACAAGTTTGTAAAAAATGCCAAAAAGACCAATATCCTCATCGATCTCATTGAGAAAACCAAACTGAAAAAGCTGGAAAAGAAGATGAGCAATGTCAATCTCAAGGATGGTCAAGTGTATGTGCTTTTCTCATCGATCATTTTTAATGTCTCACTATACCAATCAACAACCATTGTATTGTCAAACTGCACTGATATGGTACTGTAGGGATGACTCGCCCGACCCCGGCAACGACATGAATACCGTCAAACCCAACAGTGCGCCCGATTGGGTTTTCGAAACCATGAAAGTTGCCAAGGACATGATGGTGCTCATTTCGGAGGACGGGATGGAAACTGTCTCCAAAAACGGTGACCAACTGCCCTCCAACACAAAACCCATTGGCAGTGTCGGCGGCGGTGTGGTTATCACCAATAAAACTTCCAACAATCTGTTATTATCTTCAACCAAACCCAAACCTTCAAGTGAGGTGCCAGGTAGAAATTGTTGTCCCATTTTAACGCATTTGACTATATTGTTGTCGTGAGTTTAATAGCATTCATTTGTTTAGCGAATAAACCGTCGAAACAAAAGGATGCCTTAAAGAACAAATTCAGCATCGACAATTTACTCGGTGCTGACAAACCCCAACCAGTATTTTCAGTCACACACACCCCGCCTAAACTACTACTCGCCCATTTAGAATAGCAAAAAAACCTCCACTTCGTCAGACATGAAACTAACCTCCAAAGCAAACTTCCCACCAGCAGCCCAAATGCCCGTACTCTTCCAAATACTGTCCAATGTATACCTACTTATTGCGAATGTGCATGTGAGGTGATGGGTGGTTTAGATTGTGGAAATATGCCCTAATATCGAGTCTGATGTGGTCGCTTTGCAAACACTTTTTAGCATAAACAATGATTACCCCAACAAGGTCTATGAGAAAATTAATAAGTACATCAATACACCGGTATGCGAAATGAGTGCGAATTCTTGTCCTATGTGATTCTTAGTTGGATGACGTCTAGTTTTCACGCTCTGGCACGTTATCACTTCTTACCGCTTTTTAATTTGGTCCATCTTTATGTTTTATACATCACTGCATTTTAATTATTTTCATGCCGTTTTTGTTGCGTAGCTTTCAATTGGCGCAGCCGTTCACTTTTTAATCTAAAAATGTGTGTGTGTGTGTGTGTGTGTAGGTATTGAGTTATTCGCTTGTGTACAACATCAAAAATGTGGTAAAGATATGTGCACTTTAACTGAGAAAAATAATTGATCCTCTAACGACGACGAGTTGAAAACACTCCGTAATTTCCGCCAATAAATTCAGTTAAAAATTCTGTGAAACAATATGTAAACCATGAAAACGAAACAATATTGAAAAAAATGAAAACTGTCTCCCAATTAATCCTATATAATCCGTTCGGTACTCCAATGGAGACCTTCGTACAAATCCGTCAACTGTTTAAGCACTGATGTCTGGCTTTTAAACCGCAGTGGTGAGATACCACCGTCTGGTAGTGAGTTTGGGAATATTTCATTGGAAAATTCAAATGAAAATGTCGAACGGAGGAACATTTCATGTTGAGTTTAAGTGGGTAATTGTTTGGAGCTTAAACAAACCCTTCATTCGAACCGTTTAAAAGATAACACTATAGACACTTGTCATTAACCCATCATATGCCGCACAAATATACAAAATAATATGTGAACAATTGCCACACGGGCTTCTACCTGGCCCTTTACTCAAGGAAAGTTTTCACGATGTTACTCGAAAATAGTTATGCGGATTAGCGACAAATTATATACTGCGTTATTCTCCAAATTCTTCGATGGGAACATTTTAACAATTGACAAGCCGTTTTTTTAATTTTTCTACTCATAATTTTGTGAACAAAAAGTTGGAGTATTTTTATTAGGAACGTTTTCACATTGTGGCCTTTTTTGTCGTTGTTGGGGGGTTAAAATTGACACTCTCCGAATAAAACGATTAAAACCAACAAAACTGGTTTGCTTAGATTGTTGCTTTCATAGTAACTATAAGTGTTTAAATTTTTGAGATTCCTCCACTAAAATTTGAAATTTTATCTAGAAAGAACGAACTGACTTGGTGACGTGAGACTAAATCATTGCTCATTGAACGTTTACCAAACTCCTTTAGAAATGATAATTTAATCAACAACAAGAGTAGCAGTTTATCAACAAAATGTATCATGTTTTTCGGATAGCTGAAGGGTGGTTCAGTCGCCGTAGGGCTTCCCTCCTTTTCTGTAGTCAGATTCCGCGTACAAGTGCGACTCCGCCTGATGGACCAGTTTTCTTCGCGAAATCAAGTTCATGAATTCCGTGCCGTTTTTTCTGGACACTGCTTGGACTATGGCGTGGTGTATGGCGTTCTTCTCAGCCTTAATATATACATATGTAATGATGATGAATTTTTATATTGAATCATGTATGTTATCTTTAAAAGAAGCAATCGAACGGCTCATTCAACTACCTTGTGATTGAATCGAGTAAGCTCAGTCAGAATGTTGTCGGGGAATCTAGTTTCTGCATACACGATGTTGGGAGTGACTTGGTTGTGCAGTCTGGGGGAATCCATCGCGTCTTTCAAACTCATCCCCAGAATCACATGATTGACCAACACCTGGAACACTGCCGACGTGATCATGGAGCCACCTGAACCACCGGCCGAAAAAACCACCTGATTACCCTCGTCAAGAAGAATCACTGGGAGTGCGCTGGATTGGGGCCGCTTTCCTTTTGTTGGGTAGTTCACTGCTGCCGGGGGCAAGTTATACTCATTGTTCATGTCGGGGAAGCTAAAATCGTCCATTTCGTTGTTGTACAAGAACCCATATTTTTTGGAACTGAATTTTGCACCAAAACTAAACACGAAGCATAAAACCGCAGTCCAACTACTTGAAGTACTATCCGTTTATAGTGCTGGTGGCGGAAACACAGTTGCCCCATTTGTCCACCGCAATGAGGTGGGTCGTTCCGCTTTTAAAGGGAACTGAGCCGTTTATGAGATAATGCTGGACTGGGTGCGTTTTGTAGCCGATTGTTTGGTGGAGACGTTCAGCCAGGTCGGATTCCAGTATGTTGTCGGTGACCTACACACATTTGTATTCATTTGTAATTGTTATAGTTTGAAGTGTTTTATTTATCTTATGAAATCGGTAAAAAGAGGTTGTATTTCAAGATGATTTGATTCCGTCAATATAACGTTAATTTTTTATCTTAAATCGGGGTCGACTCATCCATGTTAATCGAGTGAAGAATTATTCAATGAAATTTAAACCCACAAATGTTTATTCTAATTCCACTTTTCGTTGCACAGTTATATAACAAGTGTTTAACATGCGTTGTTGTTATAAATAATAATTTCGAAAAAATTTAGCTACATGCGGAAACCAAATCCAAAATTAAAACACGCGAGGATTTATCAAGAGTAGATATTATATTAGAATAGTCCAATAAATATTTATAGTGGGTTGTTAAAGTTAGACTTTAGGCTTGGTATTGATAACTTACTAATGTTGGTTCGGTTTTCCAATTTTAGAAGATATTTTTAAAATACCAATTCATTGAGTTAAAGTTTATTCCAATTATTCATACTAATATATTCGTGAGTAAAGCTTTAAATAGCTTTAGTCGTTGGGGTTTAATGTAGTTGTCAATATTAGTTCAATTGGGTATTAGATTTATTTGGATCGTGTACCTCATCGACTGAAGCCTCAAAATCTGGATCAGCCAAAAGCGTTCTCACTCCGTACCCATGCTTCATAGCCTCCACAAGCGTGTGGTAGACTAGAAGCGGGGTTTTTAGAAGGTCTTTTCTAGTTATATTTGATTCTAAAATTTTCAGTGCGAACAACATAAAATGAACATCATTACTCTGGAATATTTTCAACATCAACGCCAAAATCGGCCCGCTTGTGGGGGCAGGGCCCATTAACAACTCGTATTCATTCAAATTCATTCTTAGTGGATCGCGATGTACAGCATGATAATGGGATATGTCCGATTCATTTACACACCCGTTGAATTGGTCTATTTCTTCCTCCATGGTTTTTGGCATGTCTCCAAAATAAAATGGATCGGATGAGTTGGCGTTTGCGATGGTTCTTAAAAAGAGGGCAAGCTTTTTATTTCTTAGGGTTTGACCTTCTTTTGCTATTTTCCCCTTGACCGTAAACAATTCTCTACAGCAAGAAAATACACCTTTCAAGAGAGCGCTCTCAATACTTAAGTGTGGGTTCGGACATGATATCGGTCTTCCATTTGTCAATAGCTATAGCGAGAGCTGCGCCTACTCGGAAGCCTTTTTCAGCCATGTGGATCGCAGGTTGGAACAAAGTTTTCCAACTTAATTTCCCATACTTCTTCCAAGCCACTTCCATTCCCTTCAATTCTCCAGGCACCGCCACCGATAGTCCACCTGTTGAATTAAAGTGAAGTAGTCGGGGCGAATTGCATTGTTATGCACACAGAAAGGTATACCTGAATAGACTTCGTCCGGGTTGCTTATCATTTTGGGTCCTGAACAACCTGGGGCCTCTTCTCTGAAATCGATGAGTTCGGAGACGTTTTTTGATGGGAAATGCACCAGCATAAAACCTCCTCCGCCGACGCCAGAAGAATGCGGGTTATTGACGCCTAATGTTTTTGAAAGTTATTCAGAAAGTTGTTTTTCGTTTTCTACCTAAACATAGCAGTGAAGCAACAGCCGCATCTACGGCGGTTCCGCCGGCTTCTAGCATCTCATAGCCACTTTTGCTACAAGCTGGGACATCGGTGGCCACAACTTGCTTATGAAAAACAAAAGAATGGTCATACGGGATGTTGTTAACCATTCTATAAATGGATGGATGATAAACAAGTCGAGCTATGTGCATTTTACCGTCCCATATTGAATCGTTTGTTTATAGTGGACTCAAAATTATCCATGTAGGTTGATTTTTCAAAAATCAACGATAAAAAAATAATTGCCAAACGTGAATTCATCTTATCGTTCAATAAACACTCGCTTTTCACACTTCGAGCTTTACCAATTTAAACGATCTACGGCCTATTTAGTCCGATCTAATAGCATTTGACTGACGTTGCCCAAGATACACGATTAAGCCGATTCATTTTGTTCAGCTTAATCATCAAAAATAGTAAATAAGGTTTTGCTACCAGTGGCTTTATATTTTAATCTTTAAAAGAAAATTTAATATGAATATTATTGAAGAAAAATAAATATAACTTTAGAATAGATCGGCATTAATTGTGATAATTAAATAGTATATAATATTTTTTCCTATAATTGCATAATTTTATTCAAACTCATGATGAAAAAAATATTGTAAGCAAATTAAATACAGCTGATATCCAATTGAAGAAGGTGTTCGAATTCATGGCATTAATAAACGCCATTTACCTAACACTTGGGAACACCAGGTACTACATAATACCTGTTGTCATGTGAAAAGTTACGTTACACAGCAATGTTCTGATCACTCCTAGGGAGTTCTCTGGGAGCGTAATACATTACGTAGTGAATGCCTTTATTAATAACGCCTAATTGTCTCCTCTGGCGAATATCTCATTTTCACGATTGTATTGGAATGTTTCAACGTATAAAATAAAATTGCTCGATATGTTTACAACCATGATGTTAAACAAGCATTGCTACACTTACCGGAGTGATTAAAATGTTATGCAATGAAAACAGCCCAAAGTTGCTACCTGTTACGATAAGACCAATGAAACGTTTAATCGTTTGACAAAACATTTAACAACTTATATAACTACAAAACTTAATAATTTTTGTTGGTTTTGTGGAATTGATGACAATACTGTGTATCGATGAGACAAACATGGTTTTTATGGACCAACTAAAACCTCTAAACGTAGATGCCTTACAACTGTAACCAGGTAATTTAAATGGGTTAAAAATATGTGTATATGCAACTTTAAACCCCAATACACATGTTACGGTAGAGTTAGAGGCATTGTTGGAGTGTTATTAACACACTCTTTGATAAGTAATAAAGCCTACTAACATGAGTTAGAATTAACAAACTATGTTATAGGTGTGATGTGAGAGATGAACTTATAGTTGAACATGTAGTGAAATATTTTAACTTATAAAAACACTCTTGGCTCTTAATTAATTTTATCCAATAAAAACCAGCTGAAAATAAATAAATAGAGATAAATTCAATTTTTAACCATCCTAAATGTCACGTTCGTTTGTTAAACTAATTTAATTCACAAACACATCATTTGACTCATATTAAAACACCAATTATGCAGTATAAAAATGCCGTTCAAACAAAAATGGTCTCTAGTCCAAACAAACAAGAGGAAGAAGATGGAATATTCTGGAGCACGGTTTAAGCTCATTTTCATGGGAGTCATTTGAAAAGATTAACAAATAAGAGTTGATCGTCTTCTATGTTAATAGTTGGGCATACACTATCGAATATACTTAGAACTACTATTCATCAGATATTCGCCCGTATGAGTACATTAGCAGGAAAGATGCCACGCAGTTTTATGCTTGTGTCTGCAGAGAACAAAGAACTCATTAAAAATTATACGAGTTCTGGTGCGGATGCCGTGATCTTTGATCTCGAAGACACTGTTGGAAAAGGCAACAAAGTGACTGCTACGATGCTAACCCAGTGTTTGATGTGATCGCTGTCTCTAGAATAAAGCAAGGATAGATGCAGTGGAATGGTTAACGTCCATATCTGAATCGACGTTGGATTTGTCTGCAAAGTTCTCTTTTTGTCTGCGAATTAACAGTTTGAAAACGGGTTTTGGTGGAGAGGACTTCTGTTACTGTTTTCCTCACATCAAACCCCACACCACTCTAGTCTACCCCAAAGTGGACAACATTCGCGATATCAGAGATGTACTCAATCAATCTTCCATTTTTTAAACTCCACTAACACTTGATGTTATAGTTGGAAAGGCTGTTGTTAGAGCAAATCGAACTGGAGTCATACACCAAACTCAACGTTCCAGTCAACCTTATCTTGGATGTGGAGAGTGCGAAGGCCTATGTGAACCTCAAAGAAATAGTCCACTACGCAAAACACGACAGCAAAGTGTTTAGATTGCAGGGCTTGATTTTCGGCAGCATTGACTACATCAAAAGCATGGGTAGGTTTTATTGGCACAGATTCTAGAGGGTGATCTACTGTCTAAGGGCGATTCCCGCGGTTCTACCACAACCAATACCTTGATGTGCCCCGCTACCAGTTGGTCCAAGTAGCTAGAGCTTACGACGTTCTATCAATTGATATGATTACCAGCGATGAAAGTAACATTTTCTCTGCACCTACTTACAATCTCGCAGATAGTAGTAACTTACGATGTGCAATAATTTAGGACTCGACGTCCTTAGAGATGAAGTGATGAAAGCTTACAACATGGGCTACACTTGTACCTTGTTGTGTAACCATAAATGTATTTTTTATCGTCAAAGCAAAACTCTCCATCAGAAAAGAACAAAATAAAGTGATCAATGAGTTCATGATGCCCTCCGACACGGTAGTCAAATGGGCCAAGGAAGTTATTCGCAAATATGAAGACGCCGTAAAAAGCAATCAAGTTAATCACGCCTGTTTTTGTGTCACCTGGATAACAACTATGCCCAATTAGGAGAACATAATCCATGAAGGCGAAATTATCAACAAGTGCACATACCACCAAGCTAAAGAAGTCGTCGATATAGAAAGTGCTTTTGAAGCAAAAGGCAAATAAAGACAATCCACCAAAAATATACAATTAAAATAGTTCCAATTGAATTCGATTAGTTAGCGTAGTAGTAGCATTAGAAAATTTTTGGTCAGTTGTCTTTTGTTAGAAAACCCTCCAAAAATGTCTTTTTGGGCGGTTTGAAAACAGTTTTGAAAAAGTTGAGAGCTCTATCGCGCGTCATTCTGCACTTTCGCACCTCTCTTTCTAGCATCTGAGCCTAATTTGCAACAACTTTCACACACTTATCCTATATATAGGAGAAGCTACTTTGACGATAAACATGTCGATTTCCCGAGGATCAGTAATTCTGTCACCCAGACGAAACTTCTCCTTCATCATATAATGCAGTTCAGCCCTCGGTATACCCAAGAAGAGTTCGCACGAAAAATACAGCGACTAAAATAGCTTACAAGAACGTGCACGACAGCCGTGTAAGTTACGTTTGACATCATGTTCTTGCACAACTTTAACAATTTCAGTTTGGCATCTTTATGATCCTTCGATATGGTGAACTTTTGAGGAGCTATAGACAGATCAGGGTTGGCTTTGGCGTTGTTGGTCGCATTGTATATGAACCGCTGAACCAAACGGGAGGACATCGTATGTGTTTAAACCTCACGTATTGTTGATCGGCGATTTTCGAGATTTTAAAATCTCAAAAAATCCTTTAAACTCGTGCTAATTCTGACATCTTCCTCTTTTCGCTTAAAGATACTTCAATGATTGTTTACTTATTTCTATTTCATTCATACTTTCGGATTATTGTTCATACGATTTGACTTGTTTTGAATTTTTTAATTTAAAAAGTTTAATTATCGGGATTCTTCGCGTGGTGGTTTCAGTAGGTAATAATGCTTTTGTTGTATTTAAAAATTCTCATTGATTCTTTTATGAACTAAAATTGGATTCAAGCGTTTTTATTCTATTAAACTAAGAGAATAAATTTAGCTTTTCGCATTTATTGTATTTTTGGGTGGGCAGGAGTGTGCAAGAAAAATTCCATATTCAATAACCCCTAATAAGTCCAATTTCAACACACATATGTATAGCTTTTGAATCGCGAACGCCCAATAAAATTTACTTTATTTCTGTAGTTGGTCATGCATCATTTAATTTTTCCTAAAAATTCAAGTAGAAGGTTTAAACTACGCAAGAAAAGCACAATAATATTTCTACCTTCTTTAATATTTGGTATATATTAATTTTTGAGAAGATCGAATTTGACCACTTCAGTTTAAAAGAGTTCACCGCAATAAAGGTTACCACCAGTTTGATTAATCATCAATTTCTTACCAGAATAACGTAATTTGTTTTGATGTTGGACGTTCAACTACTTCATCAAGCCTAGACTTAATATCTGCAGATTGTACTAAAATGGGGAGTTGCTTTGGAAAATAAGGAGCTTAACTATTAGTCAACTTTTAATTATCAAAATTCTGACACAAAACCAGCGTATTTTTTAACTTCATTATCCATGTGTTAAAACTCTATTTAAGTAAATAATTGTTAATTTTTCATAATCATAAATTTACTAAAAACACAAATCCACCATCCGATATACGCACACATGCATGCACTGGTGAAAAATCTTACATTTTAAACATTCTCATTGATACTCTAAAATCAGTATGTTCTCAAGAAATTGTAACGCAATTTATTTGGATAAAAGCTTACTTTTACTATTAAAAACTAAGCTCCCCGCGTTTTTAATTCTCACTTGGGTCAATTGAAGTGGTATCGCTTTGTGATTTGAACATAAAATTCAAACGTGAAAGAGTGACTAACCTATTTTGTCAGATTTCCAACTCCATACAGTTAAATGGGTATAACAAGTTAAAATATTTGTTTTTGACATAGTTTCAAAGCTTAATCACAAATATTCAGCACCAATAACAACACACACGCCAAATGGATTTGACTGGAATCATACACCAAAGTTGAATAAAAACAACTGTTTGCTGGATAATAAAAACCAATTGCAGATCAATAGACCGTGGTTTTGATATCAACTTTTTTGACTTCCCCGTTGATTGTTTCTAGGCAGTAAATAACCGTATTGACAATAACCAAGCAACAAATATTTATTTCATCGTTTGAAAAGGTGACCCAAAGCAAGATATTGGGTGCAATTAGTGCTAACAAGCTAAATAATACGTGAATCGAGAGATCAACCGGAACACACGCGCAAACCATTTACCCACTCAATATGGTGATAAGATGAATCGATAATAGCCATTATAATCGTGCTCATTGAGCTCGAATGGTGCATTAAAATGGGAATATTTTTCAACTCAAATATTTTCAAATCAAAAGACAACCCGTGTTATTATAAAAGGGAAATGGAGTCGACCACCACCAAGTATAGCGAACACCCTCCAGAAAACATGGAGAAAATGCATCAGACTTTCGCCAGTTACTACGACCACTTGAAGAATGATTACTTGGATATCTTGAAGAATCTACAGATCAAACTGTACGAGTTGTCAAACATTAAAATGAAAGCACTGTCACAAAAGGCCAAGGAAAAGGAGATTGAGATGATGCAGAAAGGTCTGAAACTGCTGCAACTACAGAGCAACGTATTGCGAAATCGGCTTTTATTTTTCAAGAAAAATATCGACGATTTGAAAAAAAACAGCCAAGAAAAAGACCGAATTTTGAAGAACATCAAAAAAATTCAAGATTACATTGATTTCAAACGACCAGCTTACACTTCTTCATCCAGCAGCAGCAGCAGCAGCAGTACCACCAGCAGCAGTAGTTAGTTTGTTGTCATGATAGCACATTATTCAGTTCATACCTATAGGTTCATCGGATGAACGCCCAAAGAAAAAAAGTAGCACTTTTAAATGGGGAAGGTTTTGAATAGCTTTAGAGCATCGTGTGCCGAAAAAGGGACATCATTTGAAGTATGAATACGTAATGAATGTTGAATGAATGTTAGATGTTAGAAGAAAACTTAAACACCAAGTAACACAGGCGGACGTGAGCGACACCAGTTCTTCGTCTTCTCTGGCCGACTACCTTAAAGGTAGCCAACTATGTGAAATGAGACACATTTCCATGGAATAAACATCTACATACTTTTTGGTGGAATTTTGTAGGCATTAACTCCAGTTCAGACTCATCATCAAGCTCCAGGTCCGACGAGGCCGTTCGTTCCCTCGTCCGCACCAAAAGTATCACCTCAATTATGAAATGAGTTTATTTAAATATTAGAGCCCAACAAAACCCCAACAAAAAGTAGCTACTTCACTGATGTAAGTCGCTTTATCGCTGAATCTTCTTTCACTCCCAAATTCTAGACTACTGCTAAAATGGCGCCAAAAATTAAACACGACTCAACAAGGTAATTCGACTATTTCACGTGAAAATTTTAGTGCATGCATGCAGCCCCGTGTCCTCCGACGTGGAGCAAGTGGACGACAAAGATCGAAAAAGTCTCATCGACACATTAAGGGAAAAGGTCTATCAAGACCTTGAACACCTTGAGCAACTCAAGAGCAATTTTTGCCACCCAGACTCCTGTTCCAAAGGAAATGAAAGTTGCGACATTGTTTCTAAATACTACTTTAATCGTGTTTACAAAGATGAGCCAAGTAACAGGAAAAAAATGCCACAGAAATCCAAGCAACTTTCAGCAGTGAAAATTGTCAACTACAACCTACCTGACAAAAATAAAACTGTATAGTTAGTGTTTAACCCAGGTTGTTTAATCGATTACATATAAAGGACAGCAAGAACATTGGCGTTAAGGCGTTCATCAACCCAGCCCCAAAGTAACGCGACCCCTAACCACGCCGTCTCTTGTCTAACCACTAACGCCCACGAGCTCTCGCACTTTATCACTCTTAACTGAACGTGTATTTCTACGCTAGCGTGCAAGATATAAAAGGAATCGGTGTTGTTGATAGACTCATATCAAAATAATAACAATGTCAGTAGTAATAATAATAAAGAAATGGTTATATCAAGTTGAGCTTTTTCTTTACATTATTCACAATGCTTTGGTCATTTTCCTAAGTAAATAAAGTTGTCAGACTGTGCACAACGGTGAGTGAATCAACTAATACAACATTAACAATGCACACCAAAGTTACCTTCGAAGCCATGTCGTGCCCTTTGACACGTTTCACGTAATCGCGAGTGGCTTGTTTGCGCGACGTGGGCGACGAGGAATCAATACGAAAAACCACAGAAGGGTTCACCTCGCTAGTGACGTGCGTCGGAGTGGACATGTCACTCACAGCCAGTTTCTAAACAAACACCTCACTCATCACAACTGTAAACGTTGACGTACAGTAGGTTTCTTTCTCGAAACAGGAGTGCTCGTGGGCTGAGCTTCGGTTGTCGCAGTCAAGGCAACTTTCTTGTCCTTCACGTTTCTATCGACGTCTTTGACATTCTAAATGCACACACATAAGCATACAACAGCAACTAGCCAACTGAATTGAAACCAATAAAGTCAGTGGTAGAGATGAGAGTGAATACCGAAATGTGGCGCTTTATCGACCTCCTGGTCTTGGGGATGGACGGAAGATTGTCGATTTGGAGCTCGCGTACTCGCTGCTCCATACGATAGGCGTACTCCCTGGCTTCCTCGTAGAGACGCCTGAATGACATTTCGGAAGGAGAATCCACACGGATAGAAACTTCGTTGACGGGGTTTGTTGTGCTGCGGTTTTGACTGTGAGGCGAGGTGGCGTGGTTGCCAGTGGTGGTGGTGGTCACCTGCTGGGACAAATTTTTTTTGGGGGTTGATTTTTTTACCGGTGTCATCAGCGCGGTGGATTCGTTGTGCATTGTGGTATCGTTTACGGATTTGTCATTTCTGAAGGTTTTGCTGTGCAGCTTGGCCGACATCATGCTGATTTCATCTTTGAGGCCGAAATTCTCCAGTCTCAACTTTCTCACAGTTTCCTCCTTGAATTGAATATCGTCGCGCAGAAGTTTGATGCGAGTGTCGTTGCGTTCGATTTTTTTCCTGTAACGCTCCACGGTGTGCTCGCTGTTGGCCAATTGCTCTTTGGTTTCCATCAACTTTCCACTCAACTCCACATACAAAGGATCATCCACGATGGAGTAGTTTGTCAGTTTGGTCAATTTCTCCTCATTTTCGTTAATAATGCCGTGCAACGAACTGATTTCCAGCGTGAGTTTGGCATGGTCTTCAATTTTAGCCTCCAAGTCGGCCATTTTTTCTATCAATTGATTTTTGATTGTTTCCAATTCGCTTTCCAACCCTACGATTTGTTCGCTATTCTCTTCCAACCTTAACAAATAGCCAGTGATTTGGTTTTGCTTATCACACACCACATCCTCCATGTGTTTCAGTTTATCGTTGAGGGATTTAATCTCCTCAAGATGCAGCTGCAACGAAGTGCTCTCTTTGTTGGCCAACTCTTCCAACTTGTTGCTGTATTCCAATTTGAGTTGGTTGGCGTCGTCGGTTTTTCTCTGCAGTTCGGCTTCCAACGATATCAACAGTGAGTTTTGCTCGTTGGTGGTCTCATTCAATCGTTCATCCATCAAGTCTTTGTAGTATTGCTCCAGTCGGACCAACTTGTTTTTGTACAACTCGATGATGTTGTTTTTGGTACTGTTTAGGTGTTTCTTATACTTCACTTCGATGGACTTCATCATTTGAGAACTGGCTTCGAAACACTCTTGTCTGATCTTGGCCTCAATAACATGCTTCTCACTTTGCAGCATGTCAACACTTTTGCGTAGGTACTTGATCTGCTGTATCAACTCAGTGCAACTCATTGTGTGATAATCCTGATTGGATGCCAGCATACTGTTGCAGTTGGACACGTTCAACTCCATCAAACTCACCGTCATGGGACGAGTGAGCGCTTCCATCGTGAGCGCGGAAAACCTCAAAACGTTCAAGGTCTCGTCGAATGCATCCACAGCTGTACCAATGTTGGCAAAGAGGTTGATGTTGGAGTGACTAAGGAAGAACGGCTGCAGTAGGCGTGTCAACTTGCTCTCTCTAAATGGAACAATAGTGGAATTGGCGGTTTTTCTATTTTGACGCAACACCTCGATACATTTGCCCAACGCCAACAACGACAAATTGATCTTTGAAGCTTCTTTGAAACGTGGACCTTCGCTATGGGCGGACTTTGACGGTCTCTCTGAGCCAGCCAAATCCACAAAACACATTTCGTGACTTTTGGTGATGATTTCGTTGGGCAAATGATGCACCTTCACCAACTTCAACCCGTAAATGACATGACTGCGACTTGACTGCATGTTAAGGTTCGTCATGGCCACTTGACGTTGAATCGTCCCTGCCTTGAGAACACTCAAAGCTTCATCGATATCTTTCACCAACACAAAAGTGAGATCTTTGATGTAGGAAAAGCCGTTGGAATCCGTCCCAATACTGAGCGGAGATTTTTTCAGCGATGGTTTGAGATTGTTGATGAGTTTGGTGTTGAGTAGATCGAATATCTTTTCGTTGTAAATCTCCGCTGCAGACACATAAATATAGTAGGTGGTGGGGATGTTCTCGTCGACATTTTCCAACAATTTGTTGCTGAGCGCTGAAGTTTGAATCGAAGTCGAGTTAGTGGACGATGTGGAGTCCTTAGAGTGGTTGTCGTTAGAAGTGGGTGCTTTGGTGACAACTAACAAATCCGCCTTCATTTGGCCCATCTCCTTGATGGTTGTGGAAGAGGTGTGCACCACGCCATTGAAGTATTCGGGCTTGTAGTGTGGAACTGCGGAGACACTACTGGAGTTGATCGTAGCAAATATTGTCGACAGGGTGTTGTGGAGCAGACCTGGTTGTTCGTTGTCCCCCACCAACGTGAAGGTTTTCCCACTATTGGTCACGCCATAAGTGAATACCAGGCAGTTGTAACCATCCAAAAAATGCTTCACTGATGGCAATATCGAATTCTCGTAGACCATATTTTGGTCGGCCAATTCGCCGAAAATTCGACTGAATTTGAAACGATGGGTTTGTTCGAAGGTGCTCATTCGTTGAGATGTCCTATAGGCGTAGGATTCGGAAGGTGGTTCCACTCTCAATTCGACATCATTTTCTATGTTGAATGAACTCACACAACTTTGCTCGTCCAAACAACTGGGTCGAAATCGTAGGTACACTTTCACTGCGTTCTCACTCTCATCCAACGTATCGTCGCCAGGCTCTTTGTCTCTTTCTGAAATATCCTCGCTCATTATTGCTCAACAACGCCACAATAAATCTGCACTAGCAATATTGCGAGAAGGATTGTGCAACTAATCCAGCGGGTAAACGAACACATTCGGCTTGTGTGATTGCGCTCTATCAACCCACTATTTGTTCGGTTGCTTTGTGGCCTTGGAATGAGCCCCAGTTTCCACTGCAGATATCCAACCTTTGAAACGCCAATTTCGTTCGTTTGCTTGGCGTTTGTTAACCAACTTTTTAAGACCCGATTAAATGCTAATCCGCGCGAATTTAATTGAAAGAGCTGTCTTTTATGATGCTTTTAAATAATTGTGTCCTTTCGATTTTTGTAATCAACATATTTTTTTCTTCGCTAACTGAACGTTTCTAATAGCCACCATCTCCATTTTGTCTGTAAAATCAAGATTTAGATGCGCGCGCTTATCTGCCATTTTTCTCTTATTTTGGGTGTTAAGACGCGCAACTTGCTTAACACTTGGATTACATTCAAAATTGATCTGTCTGACATTGCCATAATAGTGTTATTCAGATGTGTAATAAATTAACCCAAAAAATACAACACCAATCTAAACTAACTTTGTTCTTTTAGTTTCGCTATAGTCGGTTTGCATGCGGTGCTTAGAGGTGGTAGTGTTAGTTTTACAAAAGTTTATTTCCACGCAATACATCGACTTGTTGGGTGCCACTTTTCGCACATTATGCAGGCTAATGGTGTCTATGGCGAGGAAACGGAAACTGGCCCTTACAGCTGTTTGGAGCTGCTCTTGAGTGAATGTGATGGAGTTGGAAGATGCAACTACAGTTGACAGCGGCTTCAGTTGTTCGCTGTTCTCGGCATCTCTAACGAAACAGTAGCAAAAAATACGAGGAAACACTTTGAGTTCTGCTGTCTCACTACAGTCGTCGTATGCTGCATCGATGTATTTCAAAAAGGTCACCGCTAACGCAGGCAAATTCATCACAAATGTCACTGGCACGTTTGAGTTTTTGCTATTTTCAGAGGAGTACAACTGTTTTACGATCCAAGGAAGGAATTCGTTGCCATCCATACACTCGACACCAACAAAAGCACTCACCTAATAATTAACACGGTTTTAAATGATCATCCAACTTGCCGACAACGTGTGTGTACTTTGTTAAGTTGGCAGTTGGACTTGAGTGCAGCAACACTGTCAGGATTGGCGTCGTTGGCGTACACTGTGCATTTCCGATGAACTGCAGCAGGCACCGCGAAAGGACCCACACCTGCAAACACGTCAACCAACAACGATTTTTCAGCCAACAAATTGACGATTCGTGCGTGTTCATCGTGCAACTTAGAGTTCCAATACACATTTTTGTAGTTGAATTTGAAACGACAACCTTGTTCTTTCACTGTAACGTTGAATTCGTGTATCCCCGCCAAAGTTTCAAGTTGTGCGTTTCTGAATTTGTTGTCGATTGTTTTCACCTTATTAACCACTGTCTTGATGGCGGGGATTTTGTCGAGGATAATTTGTCCTACAAAAGTTACACCTGTGGGTAGTCCACGTGAATGTTTACCGATGACTTTCTTGTATGGAAGTTGATCATCACGCAGATTCAAATGAGCAATGTGGCCGATTATCTGCATGGAGGAGGGGTGGGTGACAGTCTCAGGAAGCAACATGGCATACACTTCATCAATTAGCATGTTCTCGTACTTCAAGTGGAACACTTGGTTCTTAAACTCCAGACGAGTTTCCAGTTCGCTCTCAATCTCTCTTATTGGCTCGGTTTCTTCGGTGACACATTTCTCAAATAGAAATATTTTTGTGTTGTTTTGTGGGTGTTGCATGGCGTTTTTAAAGTTTGGCAATTTAACCAACTTTGATTTGAGTTTGTTGAGCACAAAACTACAGTTTTGTGGCAACACCTCCAATGTTACAAATTCCCTATCGGTATGAAACCTATTCACATCAAACAACCCTTCCTCGTCTTCCATTGGACCACTCGCACGATCCACCTCCACGCACCCTAAGTACACATGTTCTCACTCACACACAATCACGCTCGCATGATTAGTTCAGTTAGTCTTTTTTAAGTTGGTACTCCAAAAATAACTCGATTCATTGGTTTTTATTCCAAATAAAACAGTGATTCAGTTGTTATGCAGAAGTAGGTCATTATTAGTTTCATTTAAAATCACGCTCTATCGCCTTTTTTGTTTGTCTTATCTGCTCAAGAAATAGTTACGCTTGATAAAAGATATGTTTCGTTGCGATTTAGTCGAAAATTCCATGTTTCGATTTTAGCACATTCTTCAATCGGCTAAAATCGGCTGATTTTAATCTCTATTTTGTTTTATAAAACTCTCCAAAACTCTTTTATTTTTCTCGTAAATTAGCAATTAACGACTGAAAATGATTTATAACATTATACCAAGTTACAAAATACTACAATTAAAGTTGAAACCATAAACTCTTATGTGTGTCAATAGGAATTACACGGATTTTCTTATCCAAAATAATGCCAAGCTCATTCTCAATAAACTAAACGTTAGAAGATATTATTTTTTAGTTTATAAATTTTTTTGGGAAATTTTCTAAAAAAGAACAAAATGTTATGGCGCTATTTCCGCTTAAAAATGTGTATCAATACTCTCAAAATACAACTATGAACAAAGGCTACCTTCAAAACTACAAACAAACTTGTTAAAAAAATTAATATGAATGTTTTCCTATTGTTATTATTTTATTAAACATAAAAAATGGACTAATGCGAAATCACACAAAATATAAAAAATGCTAAAAATACGACCATCAGAGTAAATTTAATTAGTGCATAATTTGTATTTTGAAATGTATTATAATGTTAATTGCACCTGCTTTTTTGTGTAAAATGTTATATTTGATTGTTTTATAATTTTCTTTAACGGTAATAGATTTTTTTGCCAATTTTCTGTTTTGCTACCAATAATAAATTTTCCCTTGATCTGATAATTGGACTATTAGTTTGCTAAAGTCAGTTTTGTTTTTAAAAAATATTAAATCAACCATAGTACTTTACATGTTACTCCAATTACCAAACTTAGGCGTGTATCCTTTATTATCGATTCTCAAACAAAACAACTCGCAATTGGCCTACTTTAAGTGTGTACGCCAGAATTATTAAATAACCGAAACGTTATTTGAGAAATATGAACATTTAACTGTCGAAATGCTACACTAGTGCTAAACCTAGGGATCCAGGGTCAGGATTAAATTTAAGCCGCGATTGAATTGATCGTGAGTCCGATTCATTTGATTTCATTTTAAAAACGCTGAACACACCGGAATAAAATAAAGATGTAATATGCACACGTCGAATAGTGTTCTAATAGTAGAATACGGGCTATATTTGTGGAGAGTATATTGCAAACAGCTATGCAGTAAATCCGACCACACCCGAGAGATTTACATTTAAAATGTTTTTAAAGTGGTTGTACGCTGTCCTCCATAGACATCTCTTAATTTAAACTCTACACAACGTTAACTACAACCACAAGTAACACGAAACAATTTAACACACGAGTTCAATCACGGAACCTACTGATAACGTTTAGGGGTCAAAGGGGCACATCGCAAAGTTAGGCGCAGTTTTCATTTGTACATCTCAATATAAAAACTTGTCAAAATGACACCTTTTTGGTGTTTTTTAAAAAGCTGGCGGATTTTGCGTCATCACTGTTTACCGATCATACTACCGGTAATCCTTTTTATCGAAAGTTCTAACTTTGAGTGTGCCTGCTAGTCGGATATTAACCTCTAACTGTTAGAGTCTAACAAAATAAAAGTCGCCTAAAAAATTATTAAATTTGCGCTTAAACCCCAACGTTGGTAAATATTCCACGCAACATCCGATCTTTTGGTGTGTTTTGCTGTCACAACCCGATTTTATGCGGCGATATATTGCAAAGAGACCTATCACAACTACTATAAATTATTAATTTTTATTAGTTAATTCACACGTTTCTACATTTACGCGCAGGCGCGACTAAAATATGAGTTCTGGCTCTGGAGAGGAGCGACTTCAGCGGCACTCACGCCCAAAAAAAGTATTCTACAAAGAATTGCCCGCAAAAAAATCAATGGAACAGTTGGGGCCTCAAACTGCGCATGCCGACCCACCACAACCCCCTTTGGATGATCAAACTCCGCTGGAAAATTCACAACAACACGATTCCACAGATCTCACTAACCTCCTCCAATGGACGGACTGTTCGGACGACTTTTTGGAAAGTAATCTGCGCGAAGATAATGCAGAAGAAAATTGCCTCGAAATCGAAACAGTGTTTCCAGAAAATGTTGACGACACTTTACAGTTGGATTTCGCAAGCATTTCAAAGTACAAGCAACAACTCAAGAGAGTGTACGAGAAAACAAATGTGAATTCTGCCGATGAGTTGGGCCTGATGGTTCAGCATGTGTTCTATTTGCAATGCGCGTGTTTGGTTTTTGTGAATCGCAGTGAAAATTTGAAATTGCTCCATAGAATAAAATTGTTGGATTTCATTTGGAAGGATTTGATATACAGTGCGGTGGTTTTGCTGAAGCAATCGGCAAAGGCACCCAACCAAAGTCTTGGCAACCAACAGACGGTAGAGTTGTTTTTGTCGTTCGTTAGAACGAGTATTGCGCTGCTGGACAGAGTAAAAGTGCAACTCACTACCTTCTACAACCAAAAAAATCCGCCCTCTATCGATACAGCCATTGCCAAATGGGCCTACCACTGTTGTGTGTATAGGGGCGATTTGTATAGATATTGTTATGAGTTCTACTGTGCCAAAACCAACCACCACTTCCACAATATGCGTGATTATTGTTTGAAACACTCCATGGGTATGTATGTAGAAGCGCTTGATTGGTCGTCCAATCACCCTAAAGCCTACCACCAACTTGCCATCTTGTCGGGGAGCAGCAAAAATTTCTTTGATTCATTCTATTATTTGATCAAGACGATGCAAATGTCCGAAGATAATGAAGATGTGTTGATGTCGTGTAAAGAGCGTCTCAAGATTCAGTGTTCGAAAATTGCACCAAAATTGAAAAAATGGTGTAACACTGTTGATATAACAGTTATTGCAGGACCAAAAAAGTTGCAAACAGTGGAATCAATTACCAATGAAATTTGGTGTGTTAGCACAATCAATGGAAAACCGAAACGAATGGTCATCTCCGATAACGGTCACTCTAGAAACATTGCTGTTCTCAAGACTTCCAACAACAAAGACAGCGATGATTGCTCCTACGTTGTCAATAACTTTTCCAAATTTTCAGAACTGATTCACAACGATATGGTTGTAGCAAAAAAGATATTTATGCTGCACTTCATGTATATACACGCTGTTGAATTTGATGACAACTGGAGTGATTATCGCGAATGTGTTGCCGACTTGTGGTTGTCGTTCTACAAACTCATGCTTAGTGATGAGCGTTACTTTTCATCCGTTGACAACTCACTCAACTACCTTTATATGAATATGTTTTTTCTGCTGTATCAATTGCGAAAGACCACACTTACCGTGCAGTCAGTTGACAGTGGTGGTTGCAGGTTGAACCGGTCCTTTTCTTTTTTTCTCAAATACCTATTCACTGTGTGTGAGTACATGCTGGAAAGTGACATTGCAATCACACTGTCGAAGTCGGCAGTAACCAATAAGTGCATTTTGGTGCTGTGTCTAACATTCCACTGGTTCTATGTGTTACTGTTCGAAGGTTCCACGGTGAAATGTACGGCGTTGCATGTGAACAATCTCAATTTTTTGTTTCAACATCTTTACTTGAAGCAGTTCGGGTCGACTCTCGACAGACTACAGTTGTGGTGTCAACATGCAATTCTTTTGCTGACAAATAAAGACAGTAATAATGACGACGACGATGATGATGAAAGTCAAATTTTTAATGAATACCACTCACTGGTGGAGTATTATTTAGGATCGTTGTTCAATGTTGGTGACGCTGAACCAATTTTTAAACACAATCCAGCGCCAACTTTGATTGCAGTCAGTAAATTAGACGCAATAACCACGTTGGCACATTTTCTGGGGCGTTTTGTGGACAAATTCGACACGATTATTGATAAAAACGCCGTTTCCGCGACAAATTCGTCTTCCAAGACGAGTGAAGATTCTACCACTCATGCCGCCCAAGTAACCACCAGTAAACCTTTGGATCGAAGACCTAAAAAATACATCGTTTCGGTACTTTATCCACAGTGTCTATCGATGTGTTGAGTTCTTTCATTTAGGATTACTTCGCAGTTCAACTCCTCATTAGAACCCACAAAAAAGACCTGCTAATTGAAAACCATCCTAAGTATGTGGTATTCGATACCAACTGTCTGCTGAATCACTATAACGAAGAGACGTTTCTGAATTTTGTCTACTCAACGAATGTTACTCTTTGTTTCCCTCATGTTGGTAGGGGGATGCGACTAATTTTTTCGGTGAACTATCTTTTACTATAGTTATGGATGAACTGGGAAAACTTAAGTTATATAACGACGAAGCCAAGTATATTTTCACCTGAAAGTTGATAAACATTCGTCCAATAGAAAATGCATAGAATCCATTAATCAATGGATCCATGCGAAGCGATCCTTCGACCCAATTGACAAGAACGTTAAACTCAAAGATTTTCCTAATATTCGATTTGTCACTACTGCTGGTCGATTGACCAATCGTTGGAACGGGAATTCGAAATTTAAACTGCATGTAAGTTGTGTGCGCGTTGTTAGTTCTGGAGTGAGTTCTAGGGCAACTGTGATGACCACATCATCGAAAGTACTGTCAAACTCACGTCAAACGTTGCTCCCATCACCTACTTTGATGGTATTATTACTGTTTTATATTTTCATCGGTGCTCATCCTATTGTTATAGAGCCTGGTAGTAAGGTGGTTGTTATGCGACGTTCTGTGGTGCTCACTTCGTACGATATTATTTTCCGCGCGAAAGCCATCCACAGAGGTCTAGCTTGCATTTCCTTTGGTTATTTGTATAAGATACTTGAAGTGGACTCCGTGTAATGGACTACTTCCATTGTTTGTGTTATATATAATTGGCAAACGCCGTTCTTTCGCGTAGCACTGAAATGCAACCAGTTATTTGTTATTCTTTAAAATTTAAGTCCTGATCTTCAAACACATAGGTAGAGTCTAACTCAGTGGTGCGACCCACACCTTTAAAGGTTCGTCTTGTTGCATCCGCCAAATATATATGGCAGTGGCTAATGACGCGCTAATATTTAATCCTAAACGCCCCATGTACGCTTGCGTAAACTAATATTTTAAGCACACCAACTCCTGTTTCTAGTAAAGACACCAAGTTTAGCTTTCAGAATCTGCCATATTTAATTATTTTTGGCCCACCACTAACGCTCCTAGGGGCAGAAAATAACTAAATATAGGTAAAACTGGGGCAGGATTAAATTTTACCGTGCCAATAGCCACTGTCATAGATTGTGGCTCGCTAAGTGTGCACGCATTTTAAATAGCAGTGCCCGTTCTCATCTATCAAATTAATCCTAAACGGCATGTGCGCTCGCGCGAACTCCATTTTTAATCTTACCAACACCTGTTTCTAAAAAGGCTACAAAGTACAGATTGCAGCATCTGTCATGTTTTATTATTTGCAGCCACAAATAACCAACTTTTGGTAAGATTGGTGGACCTGTATAGTATGATCCATGAGAATAACTACCTTCCATCTTAAATGATATTACACGATTACAATAAATTCGAAGTAAGCTGACTCTGCGAATTAATTACTAGATTTATTAGTGTACCAGTTGACCATTGCGCGTAGTTTTAAAACGACGACAACAACTTAATGTTAACAATGAAAAAAGCTGCCGAAAAAATATCCTTTTCACATTCAAAAACGGACAATAAAGCGAAAATTAAGCACCAACGAAAACTTTCGTGTTATCTTCAGTATAACATCAAGGGGATAGTGACTGACAACGCACTCGATTAATATTTTAGGAAGTGACTACTCATATGGACAATAATATAGAGATCCCCCAGTTTTACCTATATTTAATCATTTGTGGCCCATCGCTACCGCTCTTAGGGCCCACAAATGATTAAATACGACAGATTCTGAAATTTAAGATCTGTAGCTTCTCTAGAAATGGAAAATGGTAGGTAATTAAATGGGATTACGCAAGCGTTCATGCCGAACCTGTGTATTATTGTCCATGAGAATAGCCACAGCCTTTTAACTTAGTGATGATCAATTAATTAAATTAAACTAAATTTAAAATTTTTATCCAAGTTTTAATGATATTAGTCGTGTGTATAAGGAGCAAAATTTGCGGACATGCCTATTTGCTAACACACGCACCGACAAACAATCTTTATGTCAGTGGCTATTTGCATGGATTAAATTAATCCTAAATGGTATGTACGCTTGCGCGTTCGTCATTTTTAATCTCACCAACACCAATTTCTAGAAAAGCTACAGAGTTAAGATTTCAGAATCTGTCATATTCAATTATTTATGATCCCTTACTACCGCTCTTAAGGGCAACAAATAATTAAATATAGGTAAAACTGGAGATAAGGGATTAATTTGGGCCGTGAGAATATCCACTTCCATTAAAAAGCTGAATTGTTAGAAAAGATAGAGAAGTATTTGTTTAATATATATTGCATTCAATTGAAAATGTATTCGTGAATTAAATATCAAACGTTTCATGGTATAATAATTAAAGCCAAGTCGATCATTGGATAAATGTTTAATGCCCTACTGATGCGATTATGAGGGTGGAATTTCGGATTCGTGGTATAAACAAAATTGTCAATACAAAAAGATTCAATTGAGCCAGTTTCTTAAACAAACATAAAATTTAACATAATGTTTGACTTTCGCCGTTCTGCACTCAGTAATTGATCGTTAATGAAATCACATTGACGCCCGCCACATTCGTTTCATTCTGTATCCAACGAGATACATTACCATACTCATAATAATGGAGTAACTAATTCGATTTTTCTGTCGTTATGGGGGTTGATATATGCTTTAAACCTAAATGAAAACGTCCTTTGATGATTTTTATCGTTGAATAAAGTCAAGCCCTTTATTACCGAAGCTTAACTATAATCATCTTACGTGGGCGTTTTACTGGCAACAAACGATTATTTCACTAATGATAAATAATAACTTAAACGAAATTTATGCTAAATATAATATTGACGAACTAGTTAACTTGGTATAATATTTTTTTATAATCCAACTGACTTGTAAGACTGGATTTACTTGAGGGATTAAAACTTCGATTGTTGAACGGCTTGTCGGATTTTCTTGAAATGAAGGAAGAGCTTGACCCTAGGATTGTCGATGAACTTAGAGAGATATTTAAGGAAGTAATTATGTTTTATTATCAACTACTAGTAAGAACTTTTAATTACTAATTCGATGGCAATACAAAAATCTTAATTTTTTGGAGTTTGTAAACTATAGCTATTTTGGAACTGACTGTATTTTTATTCAGTAAAACAATGATTGAGTTTTGCCAATAGTTTATGACTTTTTCCTTATATTTATGTTTTTACTTACACTCCACGTACATAATATGAGGTAACCACATTTCACGTTATAGTTGAAATCAGTGGTTTTATTTAACACTAAGACAGTAAAGAATTGCATATTATGGTACGAGTACGTTGCAATGATATGATTAGTCCACTTATTTATTACCATTTATTAGTTCAGTTCTTATTTCAAAACAGCTAATGACAATTTGTAAGTATAGTTGCTTTATCTGATTTGTCTAGTTTTCCCAAGACAACGTCCTAAATGTGGACCAACTTGGAGAGGTTTTCAAAGCGTGTGGAGCTAGTCAACCAAATTTCAAATTGAGAGAGATTATTGAAGAGTTTGACACAAACAAAGATGGAAAACTTGATTTTAAAGAGCTTTGTGGGGTAACATAAAAAGTCGCAGTTGATGTATTATATGTTTACAATAGGTGTTTGTCGCTGCTGAAACCAACAAAGCTTGGGGTGCAAAACTCAAGAAAAATATTAAGGAAAGAGCTGGTGTTTCAGTTTTGGAAACCCACGAAAAGTCAGCTGAAGGAACCAAACATTCCGTCTTAGCAAGTGATATCAAAGCGTTCTCAAGGTACATGAGTCTCATGCTCAAAAATGATGAAAGCGTACACTCCTACATGCCTATTACTGGAGAAAATGACGACCTTTTTGAAAAAGTTTCTGATGGTGTTCTATTTTGCAAACTTATCAACCTTGTTTCTGAGAAAACTATCGATGAGAGAACAATCAATATGAAAAATTTGAACAAATTCACTAAAACGGAAAACCTTAATCTCGCTCTTAACTCATTCAGAGCTATTGGAATCCATATCGTGAATGTTGGTGCACAAGATATTATGGCAAAAACTCACCATTTGGTTCTTGGTGTGGTTTGGCAGATCATTAGAGTATGTTTAGTTTATTAGTTAATATCCATTCCAGTTGATTACTATTTTCTCAATAAGTTATATTTGGTGGTGTAATTTTATGAATATTCTTTATAGTTGGTGCTTTTGAAAAAAATCAACCTCCAGTATACTCCTGGTTTAGCGTGTTTATTGCGCCCGGGAGAGGATATTAAAACGCTTATGGCTCTTTCTCCCGAAGAACTCTTGTTACGATGGGTCAACTATCATCTTGAAAAGGCTGGTAGCAATCGCACTATCAGTAACTTTGGAAGCGATCTGAAGGTAAAGTTAAGTGTTCACTGCTCAACTAATACCGTTAAACCTACAGGATAGTGAAATATATGCTCATTTATGCGACCGAGTATTAAACATGCCCTCTTTAACTAAACATGCAGACATTATGAAAGTACCTGCAATGGATTTTGTTGTAGTTTATACCAATAATAGATTTCTGACCTTCGCAACAGAGCTAATGCTGTGATTGACAACCACTCGAAAGCTAATATTGATTCTCTTTTGACGGCTGATGTAATTTTATTCGTTGTTTATACTCAAATAGTTTATTCTTTTTAGGATATTGTTAGCTGCAATCAAAAGCTAAACTTGGCTTTCATCGCTAATTTGTTCAACTTGTATCCCTGCCTTGAAGAACCCGAAGAAGAAGTGGTAATCATCGAAGAGACGCGCGAAGAAAAAATGTACCGTAACTGGATGAACAGTTTGGGAGTTAACCCGCATGTCAATTATCTTTATGTTGATTTATCTGACGGGATTATCCTCTTGCAACTTATTGACGTTATTCGCCCTGGAATTGTTAACAAGAAAAAAGTTAACAATCACCCTATGAAGGCTAACCAAGCCAACCTCTTGAAACTTGAAAACTGCAACTACGTCGTTGAGCTAGCTAAATCACTGGGGGTTTCTCTGGTGAGTACTTCTGGTGATGATATTACTAACATGAGTCCTAAACTTGTTTTGGGTATTTTATGGGTTCAGTCGCACGTATTACTATCACTTATTATATTTTAGGGTTATTATTCCAACTTATGAGGCTTTACACTATTGGAATTCTTGAGCGCCTTGCTGGAACAGGAAAACGTATTGATGATACTTCTATTGTTGAATGGGCTAACAGCAAATGCAATACCAAAATTTCCAGCTTTAAGGATAGCTCGATTTCCACATCTAGACCTATCTGTGATCTTATCAACGCCATGCAAAATGGTTCGATTAACTTTGATTACCTTAATGCCGCTACCAACTTCGACGAGAAACTCACCAACGCTATCTACGCCATATCTTGCGCTAGAAAAATTGGAGCTATTGTTTACGCTTTACCCGAAGATGTGGCTGAGGGCAAATTCAAGATGATAATGACTGTCTATGCTTGCTTGATGGCCAGAGACCTTGAGGGACCCAAATAAAGTCGATATGCGCTCACCAACCTACTTTATTCACTTTAAATTGATAAATTAGTTCTCTAGTTCAATACTCAAGTATACATTGTTCTTTTTATTATGTGTTCTTACTGAAAATTACTGCGCCTACATAGTCAGTGTTTTGATAAAACTAATGCTTTTTGGGTATATCATTGTCGAAATTATTTTAGATCTCTAAACTATCGTTCTATTGTAGTGTTTTAATTAACAAAAATCCAAAGTAATTATTTACTAGCGAAGGCTCTAACAAAAGACGATTTGGAGTTGAAAAATTAAAGTTGTCACGAACGTTAAAGTTGTGTTTTGAGTGACTCTGGATGGCTGTGGCAGATTTGCGATTGCTCAATATCATAAACTTTACTATAAAAATTCCCCATTAAATTTTTTTAAAAACATTTTCGTGGTTGTGATTAAATGTATTAATTACTTTTTTCAAATATATTGGCGTTATGATTCAGAAGGATGTCACAAACCGAAATTACTGGTTCTGTGTCCCTTGAAATGTTTCGACATTATATTTCTCATGTTTTATCGTAGAATAGTCTTCAAACCTCCAATTTAAACCACGTTTTAACGTAAATATTACCAAAGTTAATGGCTACAAACTCATACAAATTAATTAATAGCCAAAGACTACCATAATGCAGCTCTTATTGATGTCGTGATAATATTTAAGAGTTTTAGACTAAAATATGCTAAATTAGTCGGAATAACATTTGAAAACAGTTAATTTACAATCTTTTACCACGTTTAGTTATTTGGTATTTCAACGTCATAACTTGTGTAGTTAGGAAATACATACTGATTGATTTTCAATTTTTCATTATTTTCATATATATTAGGAGTCATTGGCTACTATTATTTTGGGAACATGGCAAACATGTTTGGTCAACACCTCACAATTTCATTCTTCGATGTGAATTCAAGTTTTAAAAAGACGGACCATTACTTTTTAAAAAAATTCTCAAGAGGTAGGATATCATGAGGGGGTTAATAATTCCTAGTAATTTTTTATGTTGGTTATTGCATTAAAAATCAATTTGGCGTCTTTATAACAACAGTAATATAAGTGAAACTATTACTTTAAAATACTCGTAAATCGGGCCACTCTTAAGGTGGTGAGATGCAACTAAACAGGTTAAATTATAGTTACCTTAGCCCTCTAACGACCACCACTAAAAGTACCTCAGACAGTCCTAGAGGTCTCTCGGACCCCAGATTTGTTCACAACCATGTCTAAAAAATTTAATTGATCGATACTTGTGATGAAATAAAATTCTGTTGAAGAAAGTTGAGGATAAATGGATGCTATTTCATTCATTAATCCATTTATAATCTGCCGCCGGTATTGTTTCATTTCTCTTCGCATATTTTCGTTTATAAGTAATAAAAATCGCGTTTTTGCGTAAAAATCAATTATCTATTTTAAACTATTAAAGTTGTACTGATATTTTTAAGTTTAAGTATGATTTTAGTTTAATCCGAACAGTGGAAACATTTTAAATACGAATGGAGCGGCGCAATAGTTATAGCACGTTGTGCACTGAGTTAAAGTTATTTTATCGTTCTAGAGATTGCAAAACGCACATCTTGACTTGTTTTTTTATCATTACAGGCTTGTTTCACTTCGTGCAAGTGTGGAGGTTGTCGCGGTCTTTCTACTACCTTTGTTCGCTCACACTTTTCTCCAAGAGTGGTTTACAAACTATAGTTGACATTTTTTAGGGAAATTTTGTCTTTTTGTAGTACTCTCAATAAAGTACGCTTGTACAATGCAAACGCATTTATTAGTGACATATCCGGCATATTACAAAAAACAATCATTGGCCGCCTTCTGCAGAACCTTCAACAGAGTTAGGTGCTAATAACATCCTACCAATGGCGTAACCGCCACCTTTGGTTATGCTATACCACAATATGAGCTCTAGTTTTTCGTTATTTGATCCATTTGTTATGTAGTCATCAGTGATGCCAATGGACATAAAGATAACAGATTTGCCTTTTTGTTAGCATATACGATGTCAACAATTTTTTTAAAATGAAGTTCTATGTAGAAGTCTTCCTTTTGATGGAAGGGCACAAGATGTCACTTTATTGTGGCGCACAATATCCAAGTAAGTTATTTTTTTCAAATAACCTTTTCGCCAATGGATGAAGGTAGCAAAATTGCTAGAAACAAAGTTTCTAGCAGAATTAATAGAGGAGCTCTTATGACATCACCGCGCTTACACCTACGTTGTAAGTCCGGATCGCGTTACTCACATGGGTACCAAGGCATGAGAAAATATTAACACATTTTTCAATGAGATCTACCAAAAGAAAGAAATGTAATCCATACATCGCTGGCGGCTTTATGTGCATATATTGCAGAAATAAGCATCGCCTTTTAAATGAAACCACCCGCTCATCAACTGTAACATCATGATTAGGGTAAAAGCAACGAGTTATATAGTAGCCCATGTGGTCCAGATATCACGAATATGACAACATTTATATTGCAGTATATCTGGTCTGGCAGTGCGCTCATCAGAGTATAATGACCTTGAGATCTGAGTAAATCGTCGACGAGAAAAAGTTGGCGGTAGATTTCTCAGCCTTCATTCACACTGAACAGTCCAGATAAAGGTTCTTGTACGTCCAATAAGACATCTATCGCCTAGTATCCTTAAAATTCAACACTACCCACAATCCTTCCAGACAACACTGAAGTGACTGACTATAATGTTCGTTGATTTGAATATTTTGGTGCAACTTCCCTCCATAAAAAATATGGAAAACAATTCAGAAATGCTTTTAACACACTTTAAACAATAAGCAGTAAGACCAGGGTGAGAATTCATAATGTTTACTATTGACTTTCTTGAACTCGAAGGTTTACTTTGACTCCAAACCATCCCACTCTTATTATTGAAGTTTCCTTAAATAAAAAACTTCAGAAGATTCTGAAGAATCTGGCAGGCACTCATTAAAATCGCATTCAGAAGAGTACAAAGAAATCACTGCATTCAAAGGAGCAGCAGTCATCCTCAATTGCTCTTCTGTTGCGCACGCGCATCGCGTGGGCGTACCAGTTCCAATAAACACCCGATTTTTTAGAAAGTGAAAAAGTCATTTTAATTTACGATAACTTATTTAAAACAAATGTAAGTACTGCCGTGGTTATTATCTAGGTCACCTCCGAAATCAACTTTCTTTCCACTCTCTCATATTTTGAATGCAGCAAAATTTTTCAAAATAAAGTTTGTACACAGCTATAATAATGATAAAAATTTCATAAATTGTAATAAAATTATAAGGGAATTCATTGTTGTTGGGGTTCAAACCCACCAGTTGTCGTTAGATGGTTAATGGGGAGTGTTTTAAGGTTCTTTAGAAGGTTAAGTAATGTTTCAACGTCATTTGGTTATAAATGGGGCGCTATTTTCATGGCAAATTGGCGCTTTACAATATATAGGGGTTATTCCGTAACCACCACATAAACCATTTGTATGAACAATGCATTACATTAGAAAAACTAGAATGAAGTTAAATGTTCAATTTGAAGCCTTAGAACTCAAATCACCAGAGAAGAAATCGTTCAATATCAGTTAAGCAGTACAATGATAAATTGTTAGGTGTAATAGTCAAGTTCAGGCCATAATTTTGTTCTCAATCAACAATACAGCTTGCATGGCGTCACTCGGAATGATTGACTCATCGCACATTAGAGTAACCATCCTAACAAGATTCTTCATTTTATTTTTGATGAACAATGGATCCTAATACACACGAATTACATCAATACATAGCAGGACACTAACGCAGAATACCTGATTTTTGAAACAAAACTCATTTCGGGAGTCCGCAGTGGCAATGTATTGGCGATAGAATAGAGCAGCCACAGAACGTATAAAATTACCGAGGAATCTAAACGCCTACACACAACCCCATTCCATATAATAACAACCAAAAAGTTACAATTGGCGGTAGGTTTCTGATGAGTTGTTGAAAGTCGTAAAGTGAATCGCTGTTTGTTGGAACGAAACGACAACCATCTGCAACCTACAAATTCAGTTTAACTACGTCAAACAATAACAATGTATAGTTGTTGCCTCGAGAGTGGATTCCAAATCATTAGCTTTCATAAAATTCTCAATCCACAAATAGTCGTGTAAAAATTCAAAAAGAGATCGCTGTGAGATATCGATACTCCAATTCTGTTCCATCATTCTATGGGACAAGAAACCACCATTAGAAATGGAGCATCAGTTGTACAAGGATACCTGTTGAAAATAAAGTTGGACGTTTCAAATATCTTATTGCGCTTTCTATCGGCAGAAGATAAACAAATGGTTTCGCACAGCATCTTGTTGATTAATTTCACCACTTTTTTATAATTCTTGGAAATGTCATAAACCCGAATGGCATTATACAAATCGTTATTTTTCTCAAAGTTCCGGGCAACATGGCTCAAAATTTGAGCGGATTGATGTTCAAAGAGGTTCAGTAGACAGTCGGTGTGTGAGCCGTCCGGGAGGATGTTTCCGAATAACCGCGAAATATTCGTTGAAACCAGTGAAACTTGAGTCATGAACGAAACTACTAGGTCATTGTTGAGCTCCTTGAACATGTAGATGTATTCGACGGCAAGCTCCACATTGATATCACTCAAATTTTGAAAGTAACGGAGGAAGAGGTGCTTCAGGTCGATAGAAGACGAGCTAATTTTGCTGGTAACAGCGACCACATCATTCGCTGAACAGTCATTCAACGAAATAACCCCCTCAGTGAGCATAGCAATGGCAAGGTTGATCATGTGGGGATAGAGTGCGGGGAAATCGCTCAGATAGTTGATACAACTAACATAATTCCCGCAGTACAGCAGTGCTTGAACCACATCTAACGGGCCAATTTGATGCGACTCATCCTTGAAGTTGGAGCGAATTATGTCATTGATATCAATTTGAATGGAAGCTAGTTGACCTTCTTTAGAGAAGTACGACTTGCTAAGTCTGAACCACAACAAATCTTCAAAACTTTGAAAATAAATGGACATGTCAATATCATCCATGTTAAGCAGTAGCGAGAAGACCAGCCTTTTAATGGTCACTTTGGAGTCGTCTTCAAAAGTGTACAACTCAAGCAGAGCATCGCGTAGCTCTTTTAAGTTGTCCATGTTATTTTTTGCCAACGCACTGATGTACTGAACAAACACTACATTTTCAAGATGCAGTCCTTCAGCAAACATTGCAGCAGCACGCATATCACCACAGCGGACAGAACTGAAAATGCATTTCCACAGCGTGCTTTCTTTTACAGACGAGCAGTCGCGCGGATAAAATTTATCTTTGTTGCAGTAGTAGCAATAGACTATGTCCACAGTCTCTTCAAGGGAATATTGTCTGCGAGTAAGTTTCAAGAGTCGGCGTTTTTCTCTGAGGCATAAGTGTGTCCAAGAAGTTTCGATAACAATTTCTCGAAATTGGGGTGTTTGTCGAGAAATAGCAGCATCTACTTTTGGCAGTTCTCTCAATAACGCAAGCTGTCTTCCAAGTAACATCCAATTATCAACAAGCATAGTGTCACCTTCGATGTAGCCATTAAAGTGCCGAGCAACAAATAGAGCGTATGGAACAGCGTCGACGGTCACCAGCTCATCACTGTCAGTGGAAACAGTGTTAGTGGGTAAAACAACACTTTGTTGAGAATCAACCATGAGGAGATTGGAATGATCAGGCTTTCTCAAATTGTTGAATAAGATGACCTGTTCGATGTACAAAAATTCCAACGTGGTCATATTGAGAGAACCACAGTTGACGATACGACTCTCGTTCTTGAACAAAATACTGTGTGGCTTGGACACTACTATGTCCAGTTTAGTGCGATGCACCGATGAAAGAGCATGGTCAATGGAGCAGCTAGTTTTCTTGCTGGTGCAATCTGTGGTGAAGTGTTTGCCATGATCACTACTTCTATGCAGCTTGTTAGTGGCACTGTTGATGAAGGAATCATCGTTCAACTTTGAAGTGATCGTGTTCACTTGAAAGTAGTAATCCGAATACTTGGAAACGAAATCACTCTTGAATTTGTCCCAACCACTAGTTGTTCTATTGGGGATAGTGGTTGGATGACTAGAAGTTATGTGGGCTCCATCTAAATCAATCGAAAAATAACACATTTTAAACAACAACTGTTATTACTGTGTTTAATGGAGCAGTCTACAATTGAATTAACCAAGCCAATCAAATCCGAGCATTGTCTGTCGTTGTCTAGACAGTTGATCGCATTGTGGTTCATTTTATTCTGATCAATCTGATTATTCTTATTCTTCATCAAATAATCTATCAGTTCGTCCAAGTAACGCTCATTTTGATGCTTGAACGTGTCCAACTGGTGCAAATTAGGGTCTGTCGCAATGGTATAGCCACTTTTAATTGATGATAGGTTATGACTAAATTTTTGTCACTCAACTAGCCACCTTATTAATCTTGCATTACTATTTTAATACAGAAGAGTATTGCTGCTCTAGAGACGTAGATTGGTCAACTTGAAGGTTCTTCTCGTAGAATGGTCTGACGTCAGCTCCAATATCATCAATGGAGCACTTGAGTCGGTTAAAACTTTTTAATGAGTCCCTAATTAACAAGGAGAGGTCGATAGAGCAGTTTTGTTGTTGTTGCATCGTCGCCGCCCACAATGTAAGAAGAACTGCGTACGCACACTTCGCGTTAGTGAAACACATCTGTGTTTTTGGTTGCCTTATAGACTCGTGGATAATTGTAGCCAAAATTTTCGTTGAAGGAAGCCACTATTTTGAAATCTAACTAAATAACAATACTATTTTGAGGTACAGTTTGTATCAAAACATCTATTGAATTGCGTATATTAGGTGATACACCGTTGTAATACCGGGAGATAACTGCTGAGCACAACCGTTGCCTTTTTCTAGAAAATGGCGGATAAGTTTTATTTGAAAGATATGTTTTCAGATCTTTTGGGTCCGGAAGATGCAGGCTCGCAGAGAAAGTTGAGCGGGAGCGTTAAAAGTAATAAAAAAAGTAAATACTCCCATTTCATCGTAAATGGTGTATAGGCCGTGTAAGTGCACCGCATTTAGAACCCATGGATGAGAATCCAAATACGAGTAGGTGTTGGACTAATATCGTTAGCCCTGCACACTCTAAAGTATTTTTTACGTGCGTTTACCTTACAATATTGTGACATCTATGAAAATTAGGATTGTACATTCGTGGTCAACAGCAAAAAATATGTCGAATGCCGGGATCTAATTGCAAAGAAAGTATTTACTGTTTTATTTGGCAATAGTAATTCGTTGACGACTAGCTTACAACGCCTTCAATAATTGTCTTTACTGGACCTAGTGGTTGTGGAAAAGACACGGTTTTAAGTGTGGTTTCTCGTGAACAAGACCTACACGTCATTGACTGTTCTTCTCTACTAAATGACTTTACAAGTAAACACAAAATAATGTTCTATTTTATAGAGTACCAATAGAGTTGGGTGATATAAATGATAGTCCATTGTTTTCGAAAAAATCAGACTCGTTGGATAATTTCGACAGAATAATGCGCGAAAATTTACTTCTAGTCCAAATGCATAGCTGTGAAGATGAAAAGCCTGCTATTTTCAGCTTTTCGGTAGGTATTTGCACGTAGCAAACGATAGAAATATGGTGTAGGATATTCCGCAGTTGGTTCTACAAGATTCTTTCAAATTTATGCAAATTCTCAAGTACTCGATAAACGCCGATTTCCTTGACTAATAATAATACACTCTAAGGAAAAACATTAGTGCGATGAATGCCCCTGTTGTTTTTTTGTGCGGAAACGACAAACAGCATTCGATATTTATAAAACAACTGACCAATACTTTCCAAAATAATATTTCTGTTGATGTTGTAAAGTATTTGATAAATTATTGATTTTGCGAGTTTTAATGTTCGAACTGATACTTGATATGTCTGTAGTCTTTTGATCTATAACACTTTGCATTTGAATAAATCCTGCAAATCATTTGTATACTATGATCGATTACTATGTAGTTATTACGTTGTTAGTGACTTATCACCATAAAATGTATACATTTGAATTGTAGCTTCAAACCAATAACCACCAAAAACTTGTGCAAGTTTTCTAGTGCGTTGATGAAAGTTTTGACCGTACGTACACTTTTTATCCACATGTGAAAATTCTTAACGTCTGGTTAGATCAAAACTTCACAGTGGCTTTCCAATGATCTTACAGAGGATATTGCTGTGGCTTCAGGCGGAGATATTCGAAACTTCATTTTGAACATGCAATTTAAATGCAATTAAAGTGGATTGTTTGGCATTTTTAACTTATGCTTAGGTTTATCGCAAAAAAGATCGGGCAAAAGAAGAAGTTTGGCATCGTTCAACGACCAATTACGTTTGTCTGGAGTTTGTTACATTGATAACTGACATGTAGAACGATCATATATGATTCAAACTAAAGATGACCAAGTTTCGTTATACCATGGCGTGGGCAAAGTTCTATACTGCAAAAGTAATATGTCGGTCTATTTCTATTGTATACAGCTAGTTAATATGAACTGTGTTACATATTTACACAATAAAAATGCAAGGTTTCAAATTATATTCTAAATAACTTATGAACTGTATGCTATATAGTCGCTTTTGTTAGGGACTGATGACGGCGATGACAGACATGTTCTTCCACCAGGATTTTCCTCTTTTTATCGTCAAAATCCCGAAGTTAATATTAACGTATAACAACCATACAAGTTTGTCTGCATTTAACATTTAATTTTGTATAGGAACTCTTGAACAGACTTACATGTGACTACAAAATATTCGCGGCAACTCTCTTCGAAAGCACACACCATTTCATTACACACCTGGATGACCTTGTAAGTTGAAATGTGAGTTGCGCATCCAAAATGCCCATTTGCTGTAGAAACATGTTTACGACGATTTTTGTATGAGCGATACTCTAGCGACCTACTGGAATGTATTTTTAGTGCTATCGCTGCAAAATAAGGAGTTTTATTGATCGGTGTAATTTTAGGAGAATCCTACGATTTTAAAAGCCACGCAACACACTTCAATCTTTATTTTTATCCAAACCATACTTTTCTGGAGAGCTCATCAATTTAGTACGACGAAAAACTCGTTCCGTTCGTTCTCTATACCAAACAACTATTCGAAAACTGTAAATTTCGCATTTTGAGTTGCATTCACCAATCTTAATTAGAAATTCGCGGATTCCGAGCACTCCTATGCATTAGCTTGCAGAAATGATAGGTCACTGCTTGTGAATTTTTTTAACCGAAAAAAGCTTATTGTAGATGGCTTTGAAAGTATAATAACTGATACATTATGTAAACTCCAACTTTGTTCGTTCGTTCTGTATATAATTTAGATAAACCTTCTAATGAAGCAGCTAATAATACTCAAGATATATGCTATTCAGACTCTGAATATATCAGCGACGTCGATTCTGATATTGCTGAAATGCACTTGAGATGATTGATCTTTGTGCGGTTTTAGTAATTTTCGGTTTGAAGCGCCTTTTCTATTCCAGATCACTGCAAGTCAACACGCTGCTGCATAATTACAGAAACGCTGTTTATAGAACGTCGCTTTCATAATTGCTCAAAACTTTTAGTCTTGTATCAAAAAGAATGTGGTTTCATTTCACTTTTAATTTCTCGTCGTATTTCTTGCGTCGACATTGTTGGTTGCACATGATTTCATTAATGTTTCACCTATAAATATAAATTCAGTTTATAAATGTTCAGTTCTGAAAAAATTAACCTATGGCAGTCGTACCAATCTACTATATGTATAAAGGAGTAGTGTCTGTGTGTTCCCCCAAGTATGCATGTGAGGGACATCTTATTTCCTTAAATAGAAGATTCTGCAAACATTTTTTCGTATCAAAATAAACTTTCGTTGGTGATCTGAACAAATTGAACTTTAAAATATGTTGGCATTTAACTTATAAAGGTAAAATGAATGCAGTAATGTGGCCTAGGTGTAAACAGAGATTAGGAGGTGTTGATAAGGATTATCTACATCAATTTCATTTCCAACGTTTTAACTGCTCATCATCTGACGTTGCCTGAGTAAAGTTTTGCTTTTTTGTTAACTATTTACTTTACTGTGTTTTGGGGTGAAACAATTCATCCCATGTGAAGCTACTAAGTTAGGAACAACGGTGAATATAAAAAATAAACTCACTGAAAGTATGCGTGATATTATTTTTGTCCCATAAAATTAAATGTAATAACTTTGATGTTTGCAGTTATGATTTACAAAAAAAGGAATAAGTAAAAATGACCGTAAATAAAATGATATTTCACGAGTCAATTTGTTGTTTATAGTGTTATTCACCGTTTAAATGTTTTTGTTTTACAGGTGTTAGAAATAAAAAGTAACATAAATATTTATCTTTTAATTTTTTATAGAGTAGTTATTCACTATGCTATAAAGAAAAAATATAAATAATAACTTTAAAAATGTTCAAATATATTTGTAGGAGAAAATCTCAAACATTTTCTATTATACAGACGCAAAATACGGTTAAAAAATTTATAAACTAAATAACGTTGTTACGTTATTTTTCATAAATTTGTAATGATGTTTATTGTTTCTTTAAAGAGCAATGCTTCAAGTTTGAAAACTAGAAAATTGGCCGTCTAATTTTTTTATATAAACTCAATAAACAGTAAATTATTCTCAATAAACAAACACAAAATATATTAACTGTGCGCGCACACCATGCATTTGCGTACGTATATAGGACAGATTCTTAATGTCTAAAAAATTCCCTAAGTAAAATCATCATATTAAAAATTTGGAAAAAATAACCGAATAAGAGTCAGAATGAGTCCATCTGGATGAAAATATGCAACAGATTTCCATAACCATGTTTTTTGTGTATGAAAATTGTGTATATGCAAGTCGAAAAGTTGATCATTAATCTACCTATATTGATGACCAAAACAACATAAATAAACCTCTTCGTGTTGCTATTCATTATTATTCATTGGTGTGCAGTGTTTTTGTAGTGTCTAATGCTGAAGCTTTAGATTATATTCGGATTATACGGCAAGTACAGTTGAATAAATACTAACAACATTTTCACTATCACAGTCGAATATCGCTTATATTATCTCATGCATTAACGTCTAGTGTTCCAACATCAACATTGAGCGAGTTTATTTACTCTCCATGTTTATGAACTAAACCCATTAATTCCCAAAGAAAGTTTTAATAACTAATTTGTAGAAATAATTTTCAAATACTACGTTGATTTATAATAATGTGGTAATAGTAGCCATTTTAAAATCAACGATGTATAATGTTTTTAACATCTTACATTACGAAGAATAGTGCCAATTCGAGGAACAATGTGTCTCCAAATCTTACTATTTTCGAATGATTTTATTCACTGATAACCACTTCTGAATTGCTTTTTATTAGTAAAAAACGCGCCAACGTTGAGTTACCAGATACCTATAAATTACGTCGTCATCCAATGATAGCATATTTGGAATAATATTTTCCGTTCATTTTGACGAATTCATTAGTGATTAATCAGATGCTAAGATTATGCATTGATTGATCATATAATCTGAAAATCAAATAATTCCTTTAATTTCAAATCAGCCGAAGACCAAATCAACCAAACAAAAATGAATTTGTCAGTGACAATAGCACTAATAACCATTTTTTGGTCAACCACAAATGCAAGTATGTTTTGACCAGCTTGACGACGTATTATTTTCGAATTCTATGCAACAAGATATATGCAACAAGATAAAAGTTTGCAAGGAATGTCTTACTCAACCCGAATGCGGCTATTGCCCCGATCTCGTATACAAACCTGAAATTTGACATTTACTTTGACGTCAATGTAGGATTACACTGGGTTTCGATGTGACAAAATAGAAAACATTCGTTCTAAAGGTTGCAAAGCCATTGAATACACCGAGAAAACTGTTGATGCGGTATGTCATCTTGTATCCTTGTAGAACAGTTGCTACAAGAGTAAAGAAGTGTAGATTGTATTAGTATTAAAAAATTTCTAATGTTCTGATTGTACACAGTAGAATAATCTCAATCTGTCATGCTCTGTAATATAACATTTAAGTTTCTTGACAAAACCTATCCACAGACAGTAATTTCTGAGGGTGATATTAAAATATTTGGACGGATTGTTTGTTAAATACAAATTTGATATACTAATACTTTTAATGTTGGTATTATAGCGCACTAATATTACATAGTTAAAATAAGTGGTTAATGTGGCATGTTTAGCGTTATTTTAGTTTCACTGTCAAATAAAGCAATATTTATCCATTGCATTTTATACATTTGGAATGATTCAATAGCCGCTATTTTGAAGAATTCATATAACTGTACAATTAATCATTTAACTCAAACCCAGCAGTCTTTTAAGGTATAACAAGTAACCTATGTTTAATATGTGCTAGCACACAAAAAATTGATTTTTTAACAAACAATGTTGAGTGTAGTTTAATAAGAAATCGCATAAGACCATTTAGATATTAAGGAAATGGTCAGAATAACAATTTTATTGAGTTTCTAAGAACTCATGCAAGTTTCTCTATATGAAATAATATTTTCATTGCATACAGACAAAAAATCCCACCGAAACCAAAAATTCCATCTCTCCACCAGGTTACACCATCGTAACTTCACCAGGTGAAAACTCAAATTCCTATAATATTTCAAATGACTCATCGATTACTTTTATAGGAAAAACTGTAGATATAGAGTACACTGTGACCAAATTTGACAACTATCCTATGGATCTATTTATACTAATGGATCTTTCCAACTCGATGAAAGAAGAGCTCCAAATGGTGAAACAGCTATCAACCAATCTAAGTATCGTTCAATGAATGAGGGTTTAACATTGTTTAATAACGGAATATTGTAGTTAGCCGTCTTGACACCATCACAACAGACATACAAATAGGATTTGCTGGTTTCATCGATAAAATAAGCTTGCCTGGTTTCATCCCGTTTGATTCGTTGTACTCTGCAATTGCTTCATAAACATTTAATTGGGTGTAGCAAACAAGATTACAGGAAAAAGGTTTTTACAGTTAGGGTGTTTTCTGCTCTCACAAAAAGTACAGAAAAATTCAAGGTTTATGATTTTTATCGTGGATGCGATTATCGGTTGTTGTTGCTTAGGCCTTAATAAACTCTGCTGGAGTCGAGGGAAATGTTGATCATCCTGAAGCCTCATTCGATGCAATATTGCAATTAGCCGTTTGTAAAGAAAAGGTAATGAATAGCCTTGTTATGAAAATTATTGGATTTCGTACGCATAAATCGCTCTTCAAATTTCGAACCGAGATTTTAGCTAGAAAAACTCAAAGCAATTGTTGAATACATCAATTAATTGACCTTAATAATTAGAATGTGTTAACTAATATACAACTTGAAGAATTAATTAATTAGAACAGATTATGAATAAACGAGATTAAGATTATTACAAATAAAGAAAACTTTCAAGTATTAACTACATGTAAACGTTAAGCTATCAAATGAAAACGATTTGCTCATACTATTGAACTATTTATCAATTATAAATATTTTTGATAATTAGTACATGCTCAGTGATTTTTATTTTGTTATCCACCACATCGTATCTAAGGTAATATAATAATGTTACTGTATTTAACTTGGCTACAATATATATGGTTGCGTTTTCCAGTTCATTCTGTCAACTACGACAAATAAAATTCACTTGTTGTGATTGAATAAATATAGTAGGTTTGACATAAACCAGACAATTTTGAAAAATCTCAAGTACGCTCAAGTTAAATGATTTTTTATTTGTATCAACAAATAATTTTGCTTAAAAACGAAATATAAACATGAACAAATGGTAAATATCGCTGCCACTTAGTAATTAAAAAATGGCCGCATGACGTCACAGTCTAGTTGAAAAGTTTGAAACTAGTAAAATTGACCGACTAACCCGACAAACATCACTCATAACGTTTTGACATAGATCAAATGGAGAGACAATGCAAGAAAAATTGTCCTGGTATTGACTGATGAAATTCCCAAGCTTCCTGGGCTTGAGAGTGTATTTTTCGTGTCTTGTGAACAAATGCACGTGTAATACAATTTTCAACGCCATAGATGTCAAGAATCTTCAGCCCAGCCACTGAAACCTGCTACATCAATCATGACAGTTTGGCCAACTATGAACAATGGATGGGGAATGACATGAGTTCGCCATCAATTAGTTTTCTTAATGAAATGCTCATAAAACATGACATAATTCCAATATTTGCTATACAAAACGACGTCCAAAAATATTACGAGGTATAACTCATTGAAGCTTTAAGTAAAGACCCATTGTGATGTAGGTGATTAAAAAATATTTGGAAGGAAGTGGAGCTGTCATCGGCGTTTTTGATAATTCAGACGAAAAACAATTTTTTAATTTTGTCCAACAAAAATACGAAGTATCACCAAATAAAAAAGTGCTCGAACTAAATTTTACATATTAGGAGTTAACTAAAGACATCAAAATAAGCATACCAAAGAATACTAAATTTAGCACTGAAATTGTCACCACGTGCAGGTATATTGGTCCATTAACAGTGAACATTCATTACTTGAAGCGACGGGGTTGTCTCAAAGAACAACATATGTCTGGATTCTCCCAAAGACAAATCTGTAAAATTTCAAATTAAGATTACTGCGTTGGAGTGCGACTTTCGGGACAAGTAAGCACATTTGCAGACTCACTCAGTGTTACTATAACGTCTAGTCTACAAATAAGTTTCCCTGGCTACGGTAACACCAATGTTCAAATAGAATCCAAATGTGGCTGTGCGTGTCAAGATACCTCCGTATGATTCTATATATATCCTAAGACCCTAAGTGATAATAATACTTAGGAATCCAACAGTTCCAAGTGTTCGAACAAAGGTAGTCTCACGTGTGGTGCATGTGTGTGTGATAGCAATTCGTAAATTCTACAGTTGGTTACTAAGAGATCATTATCACATAGCTGGGGACCAACATGCAATTGCGACAAATTGTCCAGTAAGATAGACACCTGCAAAGATGAAACTACTGGCTTGATTTGCAACAACCAAGGAGAATGTGATTGCGGATCATGTTCATGTGTAACTACTACTCGACATTTTTCCATTTGCACTTTGATTTAGTATACTGGGGCATACAGGGACAAGTGTGAATGTCGAGATGATGACTGTCCCACGTATATAAATAAACTATGTGCGGGAAACGGCGTCTGTAAGTGCGGAACTTGCCAATGCAACGAAAATTACACTGGTGCGAGTTGCAGCTCGAGAATTTGTGACAAATTTGCGGACCATTGCAACAACGAAGATGGGGTACATTTGTTGTGAGATTTGATTTATTTAATCGTTATTAGGTCATGTGCAGCAATAACGGAAGCTGTCGATGCGGCAAATGCCATTGTGATCACAACCATGTTGGAAAATATTGTGAAATATGCAGAGTATGTACTATTACGTAGTGTGTGCATTTTCACAGATAATGGCTAGACTTGTCGGTTAAAGTGTGAAAACTATGACACTCTCATGAGTGTTTTATTGCACAAAAAGCCTACTTTGGGTACTTGTTCACTAGATATATGAGTCGTAGATGCAGTGTTTCTATTGTGTGATGTGTAGAGCAAATAACAAAGATTTGTCCGTATTGCAAAGTCCATAAAGTTGAATCCTTAGAAGGTATACATCCAGTACTATGATTAATAATTTTAATAATCAATAATAAAAATAATTTAAGTTATAATTATATATAAAAATAAATATAATTAATATTTATAATAATATAATTAATAACACAATAGAAATAAATATAATTAATAATAACAATAATTAATAATATAATAAAATTAATTATGATAAACGTTCTGAATGACTCTAAACCAACCATTATCATATCGCTATTTTACAAGTAGATAGATCAGAAACAAAGTGTTACTATGTGAGTGGCACCTGCAAAACTCCATTTGTACTAAAGACAAATGACGACTACTCATCTGAAATTTTCTACGTTGACTTTGATAACAACAGAGATTGCAACACTAAACTTATCGTTGCTGCTTCCATCGGAACGTTAGTGGGGATTTTGGTTCTTTTGATTATAATAGTGCTTATCGTCATCAAAGTCATCCTGTACATCATTGATCGCAATGAATATAAGAAATTCATGGAGGAAAGGAATCGTGCCAACTGGGAAACGGTATCTCAGCGATATGCAATCGGGTTGTTAACACTAAAAATAGAATGAAAATCCACTATACGACGTTGGGGGAACAAACTGAGGTCCTAGCCAATAAGCAACCCTTATTATTATTATTATACCCACGTAAGACAAACAGTAGTAGTTTAGGTAGATTATTAATAAACGTATCCTCTACTCTATCATCGTATATTACACTTGTTGCAATAATGATCCTTGGCGTGTTAGCCTGCTTTCTAACTAAAGTGGCGGTTCACTTAAATTATAAACTTAAGTATGGGTCTAGTTCGACACGAGTAAAAGTTGATGGTTATGAGCTTTATCGTAACATATTCAATGATTGATACACTTTAAGAGAGGCTTTACACAGAGAACATAATTTTATTTTTAACAAAAACCAGCAACTTGAACACTTGCCATATTTCATTAATTGTCAAAACACACTTGCTATATTCCACTAATTATCAAAACACGCCAGCTAGGGGTTGGTAAGAAAACGCTTCTGAATTTGTCAACATTTTTTGTCGTCGCATTAAAAATTATAAAGTCTAATTGAGGATCGACTTGGTATAATAAACATGGTCTCTTTGGGTCTTCACTTGTCGATGCCAACGATTTACGCGCTGTTGAAACAGCCCATATATATTTTTGGGAGTAGATGCGCGTGGCATAGTGACGTAGGTTTGTTCGGCATTGTCTTCTTCTAGCAGTGGGTCATCGTCCTATTGAACGCATATTGTAAATAATGTTAACAATTTTTAAATGAAGATCATAAAACCTACCGATAAACAAACTTCATGTGATGGTTGAGAGCACTTCTTTTCAATGAAAACCACATACAATATAGTATAAACTCCGAGAAGACCAATCAAAACCAGCGTAATCGTTACAATGACCTAAACTGTGACTGCACAAAACTCCAATCGAAATGAGTATACTTTGACAAGAATCACGTTTCTTATCTCGAATGTACAAGTGCACAGTGAGCAGACCGGCTTTTTGATATCAGGAACAATTAATTCACACTTACTAAAACAAATTGAAACAACTCAATGAATTTCTAACGTATTATTAATGACAATTGTTTTTTCAACCGGGTTATATACATGATCAGTCTCTCAATATCAACTACTGAAGCACAACTCCCAAGGTGAATAATCGCAATATAAGAAACTAGTGCTAAAGCCCAGCAGCGATGCTTGGTAGTTTTTAAGTGAAATTTTCATTTAAGCATTTTATTACATTGGATGGAATGTTTTTACGTATAATTGTTCAACAAAAATTGTGAAGCAATTCTTAACTTGCCAAGTGCAGTGCACATTCCACCATTCAACGATGCATGCCACTTGTTAGAAAACAATTGATTGGCTTAGTTATTTGTAAATTATGTTTACTAATAATAACTTAATGTAAACATACTTAAAATAGTTTGAAATAACCCGTCATTAACAAAGCTAATGAATTTGTCGATTGCATTTAATTGAGTATAAAAGAAGCGAGTTATTTCATAACGTTTATACATTACATTGACGTTGAAATAAATCTAATAAAGAATTATTAATCCAGTCAATAATTTATTTGATACTAAAAAATAAATCAACACTTAAAAATATAAACCATGAAGTCGATCATTAGGATTTAGTTAGATGGGTTGATTATTGGCTCGACCTTAAATTTTAAACTTAACAATGAATGTTATAAAGAAGAATGCTAGATTTTAGGAGCTCAAAATTCATAATAGCACTGTAAATTTGGAGCTACACTAGGCAAAAGTTCCACCAACCAACTGCCTATCACCATGAAACACGCTCACACACAAACCTAACTTATTTAAATAAAAAATAATTACACCATTGCGGTTAGTTACAGAGTTTAATATTAAGTATAAAGCAAACTAAATCGGTGTATATAGTGAAAACAGCTACTTTCTATTATAATCTGACAGCTAACATTCTAATCGGATTAATTTTTTGAAAATCAACCAAAAACTGTTGCGTTAAACGTAATGATAAGCATTTAATTCAATCTATCTAAATTTGATAATTTTATTTAGGGTTAGTTATGTTAGTAGCGTAGTAAAGTGCGTGTATAAAGAAAAATTATTCGGATATGCGTATTTGCTGACACACAGACACTACTCGTTTGTATATACGGCGGGTAGATCGATTAAATCTAGGAAAAAATTAAATGCGGGTTAATATGACTGAATCAAAGCTTTAATTCACCAACGCACAGGTGTCAATGACAATCGTCAACATTTTAAGCGTGCAGTCGTGGTTAGAATTTACAAAATTTTAAATATTTGATTCAGTATGATTATTTCGAAGAACTCTAACATTTTTATGACAGAACGAAACCGTTAATTGTTCGTTGGATATGCTGATGCGTTGTCAACATAATATATCAAACCGTGCGTGCTATAATGTCCTCTTTATCAAAATTTAACAACTCAAGAAGTGTTATAAATGCAATTCGAACAACTACAACTAATGCCTTAAATAATAATATACATTTGACCAAGGTTATGCAGCACAATGAATAATAGCACGTTGTTAACTAAAACACTACCTTATTTACTATGCAAATACAACGCCAATATAAAACATGTGATCATTGATATTATCCTTTTTAGTTATATATCAAGCCAAATATTAAGAATACTATACAAATGTCTAAGAGTTTGCTTTTCATTAAAATTGGAATATTCGATTTTTGAAAATTTTGTGATAAAATGAAGCTAAGTAGCACCAAGCTGTTTACTTCGTTTCTTTAATTTATAATCCATTAATTTAATTATTTCTGAAACCTCCACTAAATTATTATAACCCACTAAAAATACATATATTTGGTCTAATTATTTAACAGAATAAACATTTAAAATAAAAAAGCGTAGCTTTCACCAATTCAAATGTAGGCCGCCCAATCAACAGTTAAATATTCCATGCATTTTTTATGTAGTGAAATATATCAATTTCAAATGATGGACTTGTAAAATCAGTTTATATTTGTAATTTTTTAGGTAGGATTTCTCGTAAAAATACGACGGACATGATAAGGCTGTGAACTCTTTGAAGCCGGAATTAAAATTAAGAGGTGGAAAAATATTCACACTCGATATTGACTAAAATAACGCAAGGTTTAGCCACTTATGGTTTGATATTATTTAAAATATTAAATAATCGAGCAATATCTTAATAATCTCTTAAGTTGAAATATTAGTTGCATCATTTTACTAATTTTAACAATTATTTCGATATTTTATCGTCCAGCATAATTTATTTTTCAATTTATAAAAAAGAAGAAATAGTAATGGAATTAATAATTTGACTATTTATGCAACGTAATTTTACATCATATGAAGCCATCTAAACCACAGAATATTATTTTCAATCTTAAAAAATTGATTTAACCAACAATTGTGCGCAGCCGTTATAATTAGTGTTTTGTATTTTATACAAATTTGCCAGTTATAGCAATTTATTTTGACGCATGCGCACAAAGCATTGTATAATAATTTTTTTAAAATTAAATCGGTATATTAGTAACATCATGCTTTGAAATTTATCAAGGTGTTAAAGTATGAAATCAAATAACTTAAAAAAGAATTAATCTACGTAATATTCAAATGTTTCCATATGGCAACATTAGGCCTCAAAGAGTTAAAGCAAGCTTTACGTATCGGTTGTATTCACATGAGTGCTACTTTTTAAAACGAAAAAATAGGATTTGAATTATAATTGTACAAATTTTGAAACCTTTTAAAACTGGGGTTTTAAACCTTTGGTATGTACATCGCACTCATCTGAATGCACAGAAATAGTTGCACATTCAGATGTGACATGATGAGAAGTTCGCAAATTACAGCTATGAACTCGAGTTTTGATGTAAAAATCAAACAACTTCAAACATAAGTAGGTTAATTTTAGAGCAGTTGAGCAACACCGTGTTCAGTGTATAATAAACAGTTGGATTTAGAGGATGATAAAATTACCATTTTGAAGCATCTTTCACATTTGATCTGATATACACAGCTATTTCAGAGTCACTTGACACAGGGCAACGGCAAGAACAACGTTGATCGACTTTCTCCAAGCTACTAACATTCTAGCACGTTTACATTAAAACACAGTGAAACTAAACAGTTTACCTTTAGAGTCAACGTTAAAAAAATTAAAAATTTAATCATCCAACCTTATTTCTAAGGAAAATAATGGTAATCGGCGTCAGTGGATTATGCCTCGATGAGGCAAACTAATCTGGCGATAGTTGACGAAGGAGCATTAGTTGTTTTAAAATTGTACCTAGTTGATTTTACACTAACCCATAGGACACTTATTGAAAACGACATCTCTACGTATTTTTGACCAATAATGAAGAGGTTGTGGTATGCATTTAGTTGTAGTGTATTGGGGAAAATGCTGGAGATTCTCCATAAACTTTTTAATCAATTGGTCGAATTTTCTGCAGACAGTGACGAATATGACTATAAACAGCTTGGTTAAACACGTAACTTTTCTCCCCCACTAATTTGAATACATTCTCATTCGTTATTAAATTTGTTATCTTCAAAAAAGTGACCCAATTTGGCAATAATAACACATATACAACGAACACGCATCGCTAATAATCCATAAGATATAAAGAAAAAGTAACGAGATATTTCTAATGACACTGATTATTTTTGGTACGATATTTTCACGTGTTGTGGCATATTTCTACACAGATCAGTGCCCTGAAAAAGTTTAACACCTAGTACGCACGATGACAATCACTTTTAGACTGGAAATAGCCGTTTTTTCCACAACAACTTCCTTTGCTCTGCCAACGAAGATGGCAACCAACTTTTTAAACGCTACAAACAAATCAATGTAACGAGTTGTTGTTTTTGTTAGGAATCTACCCGCCCCGCGTCTTTCATTTCCGGGAGTTATTTTAATCTTGTACCTATTCAAATGAACTAATCTAGCTGATTTGCCAGTATACTGTTACTTGTATTTTGACATGGCTGAGTAAGGACCGCAAATGGGCAGCAAAAACTCGACCTGATCGTTATCAACAGTCGGGCTCAAATAATTTAAAATGTCATCCTTAAACAGAACTTACTAGCCAAGTTTTAATGCTAATATACTTCAGTGGTTGAGTACACTTTATTGTCATCCTCGAGATTTGGGTTGTTGTCCATTTTTGGGGGTGTTTTGGTTAATGCTTTCTTTTCTAAATTAGCATTGTGTCATGGTTACCACAGTGATACATTCGAAACTTACTTGACAGTACTTTTTGGCGTTTTTCAGTTAACTTCTTTTGTTCTTCCGCTCTTTTTTGTATCTTTATGTGTTTTTTCGTTATTCTCTCAGGTTTCTAATTGTTTAGCCGTATAAAACCGCTGATTTAAAACGCCCACATGTGACTTTTCAATAGCGGTCAGTTTATCCTCAATGTCTTGATTGGCATATTTCTTTTTTATTTTCTTTAATTTGCTCTAGAAGCACATTTAGTGACAACCACCAACGTTGGCATTCAATATTCACTTGAATATTCAAAAACATGCGTCTTTAACGTATTTTTTAGTATTGGGTTAATAATTAATGAAGATAAAAATTCACTAATAAAAACTGCATATATTTGAATTGTTGATTTGTTGTATTTAAAAAAACAACCCAACCTTAATATTTTGTTGTAGGCAAATTATTGTCCATTTTCGAATTTACTATGACGTCACTTATTTCTTTAAGTCAACGTCATAAAAATTATGCATTACACTACTATCTGGCATCATCTACCATGAAATATTTGGAGTAAAACATAATTAATCCCAATTTTAAAAGATATACACATAAACAGGTATTTTAGACGATTCTTAACAGTCACTTAATTCAAAATGCACATTTTTTATTGCACATGCGCACTAATAAAAAGGACGAAAACCCAGCATAATTTAGTATTAACTAACATAGTTAGTTTTAGCACTTAA
>JAOPJI010008037.1:0-17846 GCA_027122695.1 Merluccius productus
CCAAATTGCACCATTCTGTTCAGCACGACAAAATAAAACTCACAAGCGGCACAAAAATTCAAAAAATGAAAAACTAAAGCCAGGGGGCACTCGGATTTGAACCGGGGACCTCTTGTTCGAATAAAATAATATGACTATTTGAGTTATTTATAAGCTAATTCTAATAAACACTAGAGTTGGCTAATGTCGCTGTACATGGTTGGCCCATATACCGCGGGAGCATTCCAACAGAGTCTCGGTGAGTCTTCTGTAGAATTGTTTTCGTTGGGATTTCTTTACATTGAGAAGGTCGAAAGTAGCATCGTTCTCAGGGTAGTGCGATCCAAGCGTACCTAAAACGATTGCTTCACTTATCACGGTGTAGCCGAGTTCTTCAAGTTGTGCCACTTCAGGTTGGTATTTCTGGATTTTAGCTGAGGCTACGTCGGACATTCTTTCATAGCTACTTTCGTAGCAGATGGCAAGGTCGGCGAGGATGATTTTTTTGTTGGACTCATCCACAAGTTGAAGATCTGGTCTTCTTATGGATGGGATATTATTGATGGTTTTGTCAACTTTCAGGATGAAGCTTGTTTTGGGTTTTATCTTTTGTGATATGAGTTCCAGGATTTTATTGTGGCGACTTTGTACAAGTCTAGAGTTGAATCTGCAGCCATTCAATACGTGTCCGAGGGTTTCGACTTCACAATTGCATCTTCGACATCTAGCATCTGGAGAGAGTTTGGCCTTTTTCAACACTGCCTTTGTAGGAACAACATTGATTCTTGCTCGGATAGCAAATCGGTAGGTGGATAGTTTGATGGGACAATTGCGGATCCAACAGTTAGCTTGAGGATTGCTGGCAAAACAGGTAAGGGATCTTCCTTGGTCGGTTTGTGTCATCCAGCTTTCGAAGAACGAAGTTTGGATGTGCCAACGTAGTCTTTTAACTCGAGTGATGTATCCTCGTTGACGTTCAAACGTTTGGTTGTTGATGTAGGGAGGTCTTAGTGTATCCAGGTCAAGTTCAATGGATGCAGGAGAGTCTTCTTCGGCTAGTCGGAGTCCAACTTTTAGTGCCTTTCTATTAATTCTTATTGATGATAGAAGACTTCTTACATCATGAACTTTCCCTAGTTCACGATCAAGTTGTAGATATTCGATCGGAGGTAGTGTGTTCTTTGTTCTTTGGTCCACAATGGTAGTGAGCGCTTTTCTGGAGATTACTTCAATACGTTCATCCTTTGAGTGAAGTATGTTGATTCCGGATGAAAGTCTTAGAGCCCAGTATTCGTGCACTAGTGATCGGAGACCAAGTCCTCCTAGTGAAACAGGGACGTAGAACAGGTTGGATGTGGATGACTGCGGTAGGTCTAGCCATCTTCTTACTTCTCGTTTAATCAGTGCATCTGTTTTCTTCAACTCATCGACTTGAATGCAATGGCTCTTCAGTGTGTGGTCGAGCGTAGGGAACAAGTATGTACGGATTAAATCGAGTTTCATAAATGGAAATAGACATGAGTTGCTTATCTTGATGAGGGTTTCTCCAAATTTGTCTATGGCGGCGAGTTTTCCTTTGAATGTTGTAAGGTTGGTGTGCGTTCCTAGATATTTGTAGAAATCGACCATGTATGGGATGGGTTGTCCACAGATTTTGAATGGAGTTTCATTGTCGTTGACAACACGTCTTCCAAGGCGATATCTGACGTTTAGCAAAGCACATTTGTTGACGTTGACGGCGAGTTGAGAGTGGGTGGAAAATTCTTCAAAGAGTTGTAGCAGTTGAGATGCTTCGTCTTCGGTACTGGAGAGCAGCACAATATCGTCAGCGAATGCGAGAGCACCGAACTTTTGGCCTTCCAATTCAAATCCGATCTTTGCTTGCTCGACTTTGATAAGGAACTTGTCAATAATGAGGTTGAAAAGGAGAGGAGACAGCGGACAGCCTTGTCTCACTCCCCTTCCTTCCTGTTTTATTTGAGCCGTGTTTCCTTCACCATCTGTAACGGAGTTGTAGCAGTTTTCATAAAGATTATGGATCAATTTGACGACGAATGGAGGGATGTCTGGTAATTCTTTTAGGGCGTCGATAATGAGGTAGTGGGGGATGCTGTCGAAGGCTTTTTTGAGGTCAATCCATACGGCGGTTAGTTTCTTTGCCTTTCTTCTGACGACGTTTATGATTTCTTGAACAACGAACGAGTGTTCTACACACCCATCACATTGTTCGAAGCCTTTTTGTGATTTCGAGAATGACACAAATCCGTTTCGCAGTTTTCTGTTTAGAACAGCCATAAATAAACGATATATGGTCTGGGTTATCGAAATCGGTCGATAATCGTCAGTGCTTTGTTGGTTTGGAGACGGAGTTTTCGGTAGCAATATCAATCTTGATTCCAGCCACTGTGGAGGAAGAGTCGAGGATTTCAGAATTTTGTTGAATAGCGGCGCCAGTTGATATTCTATTTGAGGGATTTTCTTCCAGAATACCATTTTGATACCGTCGGTGCCAGCACTACTGTCTCTTTTTGCTTTCTCAATCGCGAGACGGACTTCTTCAGGTTCAATGTAGAAATCATCGTATAGTTCGTTATTGTAGTAGATTGATTGTTGAGTTGGTTGTTGTTGAGAAGCAATTGGAGCAGTTATTGGTTCTGTAGGTTGATTAGAGTTGGAGTTTGTCGTCGGATTGACGACAACTGGGGGAAATTGATTAGATAGACTGCTTGCGATATGATTCGCAGTAAGTTCACACCATTTTGGAGGAGCTTCTGTGATTTCACGGAAGCAACGTTGGCGGTTGTTGCGGAATAGTCCACGGAGACGTTTTTGTTTTTGTCTTTGTGTGGGTTCTTGAACTGGGCGAGGGAAGTTCGGAATGTTTGGGTTATCTTCACGTTGAGGTTGCTTCTTTTTGTACGGGTGTTGGAAAAATTGGATATCTTGAGCGCCTTTTGTCGCAATATCAATGAATTTACTGTAGATACTGGTAGCATCATCAGTGCTGTTCCTTGACATTACTTCTTGGAATTCTTGCGTAAGTAGTTGGATTCTTGCTCTTCTTTCTTCTTGGATCTTTTTGTAGTCTTTATTATTTGAATTTTGATTTTCTTCTTCTATTTGATTAGGTCGGTCTTGAACGTTGATAACATTATTAACATCCAGTGTAGAAGGTTCAGCAGGCAAAATAGAGTTTTCAATTATTCCTATTGCGGCAGCTTCACCAACACCAACTTGTGGAGCAATAGTATCATTGTCGTCAATGTTTGAAAATGTAAATGATTCAACAAATAAGGGCATAACCATATCATTATTGTCATCATTATTGTCATCATTATTGTCATCATTACTGGAGGTTGGATTATTTCCCTTCGTAGAAATAGGAGTAGATGAGGATGTTTCTTTTTCCGTTGTTTCTACCACAAAGAGAGAAGCATTGGGCGAAGTTCCGGCAGAGTCGGATACAAAAATATCCTTCAATGATTTCACTTTTTCCAGTTTCTCTCTGGCTTCTTTTAGGTAGTCTTCAATCTCTTGAGTGTTTAGGTCTTTGTCCGGAGTATCATCAAATTTTGGTCTTTTGTTTTTAGGATAAGGGTCGCATATCATCACGTCCGTGTCGATGTCAACATCATTAGTGTTGTTTAATGTGACCGATAGGTTGAGCGAATCAGATGGACGTCTTCTTTTTCCAACAGGAAATTCTATTTCATGTTCAACTTCATGTTCAACTTCATGTTCTGCACAATCTTTTGAAGGGGTTGAAGGTGATGGACAAGAGTCTAGTTTTGAATTAGTTGGGGCCACCCCCAATGGCGGACTTGCGTGCGACTCCATAACCATGGCTGCATCACAATTTTCGCCATTGTTGTCAGATTTCTCAATACGTGTAGATTCTGCATTTGGTGCACCACTGTCAACAGACTCAGAAGTTGATGGGACACTTTCCAACGCAACACCAAGAGCGGATTCAACAGGGTCAAGCGGAACAAAGTTGGCCAAAAAAAAGCTAAAGTCCGCTGTCAATTTCACTCTACCTTCTGCATCAACCAAGCTCAAAAACTCAGCATCCAATTGGTTTTCAGCATACTCTTGTTGTATACACTCCATGATTTTCGCCAAGTTCTTCTCCTTGCTGTTCAACGCTCGTTTGTATCTTGCCTTACTGTTTTTAGTCTCAGGCTCTGAAGAACTCCTCAGCTCCCAGATTCTAGACATCGCCTTCACATACTCAGCCACACTTTTCAGCTTCTGCGGAATCGTGTGACGACCTTCCTTGGCATCCAAATACCGAGTGCCCAGGTGCGCCATTACACTTGTGAGTGTTCCCGGCTCGCAATCTTCACCAAATTGCACCATTCTGTTCAGCACGACAAAATAAAACTCACAAGCGGCACAAAAATTCAAAAAATGAAAAACTAACGCCAGGGGGCACTCGGATTTGAACCGGGGACCTCTTGATCTGCAGTCAAATGCTCTACCACTGAGCTATACCCCCACTAATCTTTTGGTTGTTATTTGAGTTTACATTTTATAATAACACATTAACAGTGGCTATTGACACGGATGAAATTAATCTGAAACGGCATGTACGCTTGCGCGATCTAGGATTTTAATCACCCCAACTTCTATTTCTCGTAAAGATACAACGTTTAGATTTCAGAATTTGCTATATTTCATTATTTTTGGCCCATCGCTAATGCTCTTAGGGGCCAAGAATAATGAAATATAGGTAAAACTGTGGATAAGGGATTAATTTCATCCGTGTCAATAGCCACTTCCTAACATATTCGTAATATTTAACCCTCTAAAGCAGGGCTTCTCAAACTGGGGGTCGCGTAAATATTTTGTTTTTTTCTTGTTGTATGTAACTTAACCAAATATTTACTCGCTAAAACGTACTTTAACTTGCAAAATTAATGGATATTAAAACTATACCATTTATACCATATTTTGTTCGTAAATGAACAAGTGAATTGATATATACCAATATATATAATTTGGCTTTTGTAATATACGAGCAATACATCGTATTATAACTGATTAGCAATTAAGATAGTCGCGAAAGCTATGAACATGAGTTTGATAAATTTTTTAGTTTTATTTCTAAGTATCATTAAGAAAACAAACTTTAACTAACATTTGTTATAGGTATACAGAAGTATTATACAACTGATTCGACCCACGCAATAAGAGAACTTATATACAAGATAGATCATTCTAATGCTGTTTCTCCAAAAGTGCATATCAAACTACTGGGATTGGAATATACAGCCGACAAAAAATGTCGTATAATGCAAAACAACCTTAAAGTTAACGCATTTGCAGATTTGTCCGACTCTTTCACTGGTAATGAAGTAGGAGTTAATGGAATGGCCATCACAGCTTGTGATAGATCAGACAATATGCAGCCATACACTGTGGTCTCTCCTCGATCCAGATACTTTTACATAAAAGCTGGAATAGCAACAAGTGACGTAAATGAGGAAGAAGGGAAAATAGGAGGAAACGTGTTTGGGCTTGCATTGCGTATATACAATTAGTACGTAAAACAAATATTATACATATTTAGCCCTGTTGGTGGATCCAGACATTTCTGTAAGCACACATGACAATTACCTCTTAATGGTTCGGGCAATAACTTGCAGTCCAGTAGCATGTCCTATTTATTACAAAACTATAAAATACAAGGATATACCTGCAGGTCCAAGTTGTATATCACCTGACGACACGCAGCATTTCGTGGATTATGGACCTAAGATCCCATACTACGAGGTTAGATGTGAAAATTTACCAGTTTACTACTACCAAATGCCTAACTATTACATGAAAAATAATATTGCGATTTACAGGCCGCAGTTTTATGTCAGCTACAAAGTCGGCGACGCTAGCAGAACCACGTATCAACTCAAATTTACTAATTCATTTCCGAGTGAAATTTGTCACTTTAAAATAAGAGACGGGGAAACTAATGCGAGTAAAGTAAATAATGGAGCTTATGTATCAGATTGTGGAGGAGCAGGAAAACCATGTTATGCACAATGTAATAATGTCGAACTCACTCTTAGCCCCAAAAAAACTATTGTTGAAATATTGATCCAGACAAGACATCAAAAATTAGAAATGTCTGAAGGTGGTGCATTCGATGGATACAAATACAACAAATTAGGTTAATATTACTATTATTTAATTTCATTGGAATATTTTTTAGTACTAATTGAACCCAATGAAGCTAAAAATAAACTCATAACATCACTTACTAGCACTAGTGTTATAATTAACCTACCATTTGATATAGAGAATGCGTTAGATAGAATAAGAAGTTATAGATGCCCAAAAACCTATTATATAGCTGATATACCTCTAAAAATGATATCAAATAATTTTAAGTGTTTATCTAACACTTCTTGTAACAATGCATGTTCTTCTGTATTGACCATCCAAGAGCTACCTGAAGGGAAGCCGATAATGTTTGTCCTTTGTCCTAGTAATGATCCAGCTCACTCGTATTTCAGAGAGCATATATTCATCGAAACGAGTACCAGCATTTAATCACTTATTGTATTATATTATTAATGTAGAAAAAAAGAATGGGTTAGAGTTTGCTTCTGGTAAGCCAACAGCGAATGGTACAACTGTTTTAGTAAAGGCGATCGAAGGTGAGCCCGGAACCGCTGTGACCGAGCCTGTTTGCGAATACTTTATTAGTGAAGCAGGAAGAAATGCGTTTGTAGAAGCAGCTTGCGCTGATAGCAACCCATGTAGAGGGATGTGTAAGGAGTTACAAGTGATTGTTGGTCTCCAACCTCACTCAAGTTATGATGTCAAAGTAGTGGCATATGCAGACTATGGTTCTACTATATTTACTGGAATTGAAACAGGTGGCTAGATAAGAGTTTTTGTAATGCTATAGTTGTCGAATTTAGGTTATCCATTACTTAACCTGTCGCCAAAACTTCTCGTTAATGGTATCAAAGTTATTGGAACGCTGTCACCTCCAAACGGCCAAGCGCTCTGTCATTATACAGTACAAATTAAAACAGAAGGAGTGTGGGGGACCATTTACACGTGCTCTGCAGCTACTGCACAGTCAACTTTGAAAAGTAAAGTAAACATATCAGGTGTATCGATTGGGCGAGCGGGCCTAGGTCAACAAAAAACAGCAAAAACTACGCTTCCTGCTGTGTCTTCTTGCACTGCAGTGCCCAAATGTAACAACATTGTATTCGACGATGGTTACAATACAACCAAGGAATATCGACTTTTAGTCACTGCCGTTGGTCTTTCAATAGAGACAATAATTACCATACCAGCTAGTAAATTTTTGTTTGGAAAATTTCAAAATGAATAAATAATATTTTTTAATAGGAAAAAAGGATGCACCTCCACCAGCAACAATAACAGAGGTAACAGTATCGTATAAGCGTGTTGGAACAACTCTACAGATTTCTACTCTACTTCCCAGAGACACCAATGAAAATTTCAAATGTGAATGGATGTTAACCAACATAACCGATACCGAAAGGTCAGTTGTAAAGCAATGTGTGGCTAGCGGTAGCACCAATTGTGACACACTTCCCAATTGCAACGAATTCACCATTGAAAATGTGGATGATGTTAATGATTATCGGTTGACTGTTATTCTCAGCGACGACAGGGCTGTACGTGGAATCGTAGACATCAAAAAAGGTATTGTAAATAAAAAAGAATTTTAAGTATTTTTAAAACCAAAGGTTCGCAAAGAGGTGGTGAATCCAGGTAATTCTAATTCGCGTATATTCACCACTAATAATTACTTAGATCAAACAAAAAAATAGTGTATGTAAGTTGTGCCTTTACTTGTTAATTGTTTTTAGGGGCATCGTTTGCGCTATCGTCGCTGTGCTAGTTGTGATTGGAGGAGTTGGAGTGTTTTTTTTTCATAGAGAAAATTGATACAGTCTTGACAAAAATATGATTTGAGTTTCAGAAATTTTCCATCAACAGACTTTTATGTTGCGATTAGAAACAATATCTCATTGTCGCAATTCATTTATTATATTTTATACTTCAAACTCTCTAAGTACTAGTGTTGTATGTAATTTGTTGGGTGGTTTCTAAAAAATGCTGTTAAATATCTTATTGTTATAAATAGCAGAAAATCTTTAAGCTTAATTCCTTTAAGAAGGTTGAATTTAATATTTTTGTGTTGTTTAGTACAGATTATACTCCTCGACCGTGTAAATCTCTTTATGAAAAAGCTTTGCAAGTCGATAGATAAGTCAAAGACAATGAAAAATTCGGTATAACAAATCATAAATAAAAGTGTGCATTTTTAATAATATACTTAACCGCTTTAAGTCGGAGTTAAAACTAAAAGTGTTGGCCAAATTTTCATAACGGATATTGATTAAATACTTGAATTAAAACAAATTTTAGCAATTTATAATTTGATATAATCACAAATAATGGTAATAAGCCAGAAACGCCTTATTTAATTTCCTCAAACTGATACAATAAAAATGTAGTATCACTTAAAGTTAAAAAGGTTATTTATCAATTTGGTAATCTTTATAGTTATTTCCTTCATATGACATTTCATATAATACAAATGGAGAAATAGTACTAAAATTAATTGAATTATTTTACAAGTAAATTCAGCAATATATTAATTGTCGAAATTAATTTTGTATGATACAGCGAAATAAAAAACAATAATTAAGCATGTTGAATATGTGAATACAATTTTAAAATGTTTATTAAATATTTGATCGCCGTTTTTGTGAAAACGCTGATTAAAATATGGTTAAGCCAATTTTTGCAGGCTTTTGAAGTTTTTCACCATCAAATGTAGCCGCATACGTCTTGTAAAAACGTAAACACTAAAACATGATTCACACAACATCTCCGCGTTTTTAGTTTATAATTTAGTATTCTAAGGCTTTTATAAAGTTGGACTTTAAACCAAATTATTATACGTTTAGCGCAGGCGCATGCCAATTATTGATTAGTTTTTTAGCAAATGCAGTTGCAATATAACTTAAAACAAGTTATATAACTTGGGTTTAAATTTGCAATGACTTAAATATGAAACTAAATAATTTAAATGCACTATAGCATACAAGATTATAATCTACGAAATAGTCAAACGATTTCACATAGCATTATTCTGGTTGAAAGAGTTAAGAATAGAGAGTAACGTAAACAAATTTTCCATGGATTTAAATAAGGGGGCATGGAAACAAAACTCTAAAATTTTGGATTCTATGATAAGCTGAATCAAATTAAACCATTATGCAAAAATGTATAACGCGTCGAAATGTAAATTTAGGACTAGACAATTAAGCTGGAAATAAGATGTTAAGTGGCCATTTTATTAAGATATTCAAATCAAGTAACGAATTAACTATAAGTATGTGGAATTATTAGAACTCATGACTAATATAAAATGGAGCAAACCGAACAATCTATCAATCATCACAACAGAAACTTGTCGACATTGCAATAAAAGATGATAGAATTGTTGAAAATCACGTAGTTTAACACTCAGTGTACAATTCTAACGTTATTTAATTTATGATTGGAAAACAACTGTATAATATTATATCTGGTTTTGAAATCCCAACCCTTTGATGTGAGTCAAATAAAACAATTTTTTACCCATTTTAATAAGGGTCTGATTTGGCACAACTAACTAAACGAAGAGCAACTGTAGTGTAAGGCTTGCGTAGGTGTAATAAATGATCACACAAGCGTACGTGGTCACACACGCACTTCACGATCGTTCGGAAAAGACAGATAACTAACTGACAATCGTAGAAATAACTTAATTTACTCTAAAACAACAACGGAAGAGGGCATTAATCCCTAACAAATGAAAACTAACTCAAACGCGCGCGCAAATAAAGACGGAAACTATCTATAATGAAAGAGCCTACTATTAACGCGTCAACTCGGTAACAACACACAGCTAAACTTTGGCAACGATTTCTTCCTCGCGTTGGTGTTTCAACAGACCCATGAAAGCGGTTTTTTCGGCTTGTGTTTGGAATCTACCGTTACCCAGTTTGGATGAGGTGTCGATGAATTTGAGTGAGACTTGTTCTTGGGCGACTCTGGTGGTTTGGGGGTAGATGGTTTTTCGGAGGACAACAGCTCGCTTTCTGACTCCGGGGCACGAACCTTTGATCATGACGAAATCTTCCTTGACGAGACCGTAGTGCTTGAAACCACCCTAATGAACACAGATGATGATACGTGAACAAGAACCCACACAGCGCAATAGTGAAACACGTACCACTGGGTTGATTGATTTTTCGGTGATATCATACTCGGTCTTGGCATTGCTGCAAATAAGCTTGCCGTCTTCCTCGAAGTAACCTTTGCCGAGTCGGAAGATCTTTTTGTGCATTTCGGTTCGGTGATGGAAACCACATTGACCAGCACGAGCGACACTCCACATAACACGGGATGGATGCCACGCACCAATACAAGCGACCTTTCTGAGACCCTTTCTGGTTTTTCTCGGCAACTTGGTGGTGCCCCATCTGTAGGTGACACCTTTGAATCCGTGCCCATGAGTGATGGATATGGTGTCGATCATCTCGCTGTGGTTGAAGACCTTGTCCACTGGAATGGTTTTCTCGAGGAGAGATTTGGCGAATTCGACCTTGGCTTCAACAGAGCCGCCATTGATTTGAATTTCCATGATTTCAGCTCGTTTTGAACCGAGTTCCACTTTGGACGGCTATCAAAAAGGCATTAGAGGTGCGCACAGTAGCGTGAAACCTACTTGAGTGTGGGCAAGAAGACGAACGACGGAGCAACGTTTGGCAATGCGAGCAATATTGGCTTCGATGGCCTTGTGTCCTTCAGCATCGGACCATTTTTTACAAGCGTGCACAAAAGCTCTCTTCTTAGAGGTGTACCAGTTTTTGATGAAGCGTCGGCGGCATTCCTCGCTCAAGTGTTGAGCCCAGACAGTGGTGAGTTGTCTCAACCCGTGTGGAGTCTCCACGTAACCAACAATACCGACAGCTACCATGGGCGGAGTTTCGACGATAGTCACAGCTTCCAAAGCTTCTTTTCTATGAAGTTCTACAACGCAATTAGGTCAACATTCGCAGACAACATCTCTTCGTTACTAGATCCAACTCTGTCAACTTCACGGATGGTGTGCGTCATGCCAACTTTGTATCCGATGAAAGCTGTCAGATGTGGAGGCATGGTGGCATCATCTTTTGGGAATGATCTGATTCTACCTCTCACCTTTCGGCAACGTTTCTTGGGAAGGAAACCCAAACTTCCGTGTCTTGGCTTAGAGAACTTTCTGTGAGACTATGTGTGAAGCGTTAATGAAGACCAAATCAAACACCGCAAACTCACCATTGCTAGAGTGGACGCACGTGAATAGCCGTTGTTCGTCGCACGAAGAACACCGAAGACGGCGAACGATTCCATTTCGTTCTTTTAACTGGTGGTTTACAAAGTTGCTTTCATCTATTTGTGTGTTTTAATTGCTTAATATATAAATGCATAATTTACACAATAATTGATATGAAATTGTGTGTGTAGAATAGTATACAATTTACGCAATTTTTATCAACTAAAGCAGAAAATTATATATTATCAGAGTTGAAGTTAAAACATAAATTTTAACAATGTTATTTTGAGATTGGATGGTAAAAATTGCAATGTCGTATACCGAACAATCACGAGGTTCCATGCTAGACGACGACGAGTCTGTTGCTTTTTTTAATAGTACACGAAATTTGTGTGTAGTTTTAGTTGTATATATGTGTAATACATGTTGTTTTCCTAAGTTTATTATTAATATAGAATTTATTTGTAGTCAGCGGAATATTGCTAATTCTTAGTCCAATCAGCTTTCAGTTGTGTCATCGAAATTTTTAATCGAATAAAGCAGCGTTTTGTAAATTACCATCAGTTAAACTTTTATTTTTCAGGTGAAGTTCAACTGTGGGACATTCTAAACGGTAGCATGGGGGCAATGAATTTGCTCGAAACAACTCATTCCATTTTATCGTCAAATAATGCTAATAAATTGCAATTAATACAACTGCGACGAAGGTACGGCTATTCTACACTATTGTTGGTGGCTATAAAGCGATTTATGTTGTAACTCAAACCAAGTTAAAAAATCAAGCGCCAGATTAAACTGAAGTTGATTGTAGGTGGTGAGCTGCAAACTTGTGCAAATTTTCGTATTTATGCGTATTACACGTTGAGTTGTCAGATATTCAATTAGAAATCAATACTATGAGATATGGAAATATTCACAACAAATATTGATTTATGACTGTAATAAAGAAGTATAGCAACATATAGTTGATATGATTTAAATGACTGAATGAAACAATTAATACGAAGTATTCCTTAATGGGAAATTGGTAATTTCGTCATTTTATTAATATTTTTATTTACAACTATATTTTTACCCATAGTTGGAACTTCAACTAAGAAAGATGGAGTAATACTGGCCAAATAAATGACAGTATTTGTCGATAATAGTTTTATCTGTTATACCTAAAAAGGTGGCATAACAATAAAGCAACTTTAAATTGTTTTATAAAACAGTTGATTTTTGTTTGAATCTGCATAGAAATATATTTTCAGTGTTCATTGCATCGAATTTAGCCGTTCAACTCCAGAAATTGGCAAATAAAACTCAACTTTACTAAGTCTATTGTGCAAGTTTTATATTTTTGCGTTTTATATTTGATGAAATTTAGGTTTCGCAGAAAATTACTATAATGTCGGTGCAAGTGTGTGTCGAATGTTTACTTGTTTTTTAATTTTGTTGAAATATTGGACTTTCCATGATTTTAAATTGACCATTTCTGCATTGTAAAAACAAAAATTTTAATAAAATGAATGATACTAAATTACAACCCACTAAGTAATAAAATGATGCCAATAAAATGTTCTGATATCGCCGTCTTTACTGTGTGACAATCACTTGATGATAACCAAAAACGCACGTTAAACAATTACATGATCAACATAAGAACGCCCAAGATAAGACACAAGAAGCCTCAAAGTGGATATATGCGCACGCACGTTTTATCTGAAACCGACGTCCGCCTTTGCACCTACTAAATCAACACAATATGGTAACTTGATGTGATTGGTTAAGTGTCAAAGTTAATTGGTAGAGTTCGTCTCCATGGGCAGTTCATGTGTCCAACACCGGCAAAACCTTTTACTACAACACCGAGACGAAAGCGTCTACTTGGGACAAGCCGGAGGAGTTGAGAACAAAGAAGGAGGTAATTTCCAAGTGTCAGTCACAACGCAATGTTGGTCACTGTTGTGTAGAGAGCGCTGGAGAAGTGCGGTTGGAAGGAGTACACCACGGCCGAAGGGAAGATCTACTACCACAAATCCTCGACCAACGAAACCACATGGCAAATTCCAAAGGAGGTTGAAGATATCGGTTGTAATTTGTTGGCGCCACTTTTTAACCATTACTTAACACCTCATTTAAAATGAAGCAATCACCTGCCAATGTTTGCCTATTACTAACCGATTAACTATGTAGCGTTCTCTGACGACGACGAAGAGAACAGCAAGAATGCCGCGAGTGAAAACGCAGTGTCAGCCGCATCCCCCGACGAGTCTCCGGCGGAAAAGTGATTTCAGTTGTGCCACTCATCTAAATGCGGCTGTTATAGGGAAGCATCGAATCGCTATTCTGATCAATACGAGACGCAGGAAGAAGCGAAAGCGGCGTTCCGAGCTTTACTGCAGGAATACGTACCTATGTTGGCGTTGTTTGGTGCGAACCTGATCAATTTGATAGAACATCCAAACCAACTGTACATATGACCTGGCGATCAAATCCATAATAGAAGATTCTCGGTTCGGGTAGATGCGCATATTGCTTCAAATTAAATGTTTGAAAATGGTAGCGCGTTGAAACACAACAACGAGAGAAAACAAGTGTTCAACGCCTACAAACAACAAAAGGTGAATGACGAACGCGAGCTCGAAAGGAAACAGACCAAGGAGAACGAATACAATTTGTTTGACTTTTTGGTTGCCCACCCCAACGTGTTTAGTTCAATGCGTTACGCCAAAGCAACGCAAGTGTTTCAGAGTGAGGTGATTTGGTTGAAGGTGCCGGAGCGCTCGAGAAGAGAAATATTTCATGAAGCGCTTCGACGAAGAGACCGCAGCGAGAAGGACGCCGAACGTCTGTTCCATGCCAACAACCGGGCCTACATCACTAAAATTATGAGCGAAAGCGAGCTGACCGTGGAGTGTACTTGGAAGGACTTTCTAGCATCCCTAGAAAAGCGCGCGAGCGATAGGAAGGACGCCAAATTGGCGAGTTCTTTCTTAACGACTGACAACTGTTTGACTGATTGGTAGGTATTCTTCAGCACGACACGTTGGATGTGGTGGAGGCGTTCGAGAGCCAAATGAAAGCGTTGGAAGAGGTTGTGCAACTTAATCCATGGCTATCCTATAGTATGTGTTAGGAGTGGAAGCAATCGATTAAAACCACTAAAAAGTTGGAGTATCGTGGTGCTCGAAAGAACCGACAAGCTTATTGGGTAGGGGGTGTTAAATATATTAACCATCGTATAATAATTCACAAATGGAACAATTGGCATTGTGCTATAATGATCATACTTAAAATAATGCACACAGGGCCTACTGAAAACGCTGGAAAAAGACAACCAACTCAAAGTGACTACACAGTTCAAAGAGGTGTTCAGTCAACTCAGAGAGAACCCTCTTGTCGAGGATATGTACCACCAACGCGGTAACCACACCTCTGGTTATTGTGGTGTAGTTTTCGTTTTCAAATAGGGTCGAATGTGGTAGATTTGTTCAAAATATTCATTTACCGAATGGTGTTGAAGAAGAACGCCGACAAAGTAAGTTTATTTGATTATCCACGTTTAGTGGCGGTAGAAAAAAGAAATTTTGTCCATTGCCGACAACGTCGCGTTCTACGAATATCTGAAGGGAATCAAGAGCGAAATCACCCATAAAACGCGCTACGAAGACGTAACACGTTGCCTCGAGTGGTCATTCATTTCGAGTTAGGTCTCTGCGGACAAGTACAACATCAGCGCGGAGCACGGCGAGTACATTTTGAGGTACTTGAAGAATAAGATGAAAAAGGTGACTATCCTCCAACTAAAACCACATGTTGTTCTATTTTAATGTGATCATTGAAGAAAATGGACAAGACAGAGCAACGCAAGCAGTCAATGAAGCGCCATCGTTCTACTAACCGTTCGGTTTCACGCTCCATGGTGGGTTTTGTGCGCGACTCTAGCTCATTTTGATACGCTACTTTGGCTGATTTCGATGCTTCACTTCAACTAATTTTGAAGCGCGCCTTTAGCTGATTTTGATGCGCGACATTAACTAATTCTGGTGCTTTAGGACACATCGATCGACGAACGCCATCACTCTTCGAAGCGCCGTAAGGTCAGGGAGTAGTTCTTTGTACTGGGAGCAAGGCGGCGCAGTTCGCTGTCGATTATTGGTGTTTACGGGGTGTATCGCTGTGCTTTTTGCGCTATAATCATCTACTATATGGAGAGTGGCATTAAATCAGATTATTATAGATTTAAGTTTTTATGTATATCTATATTGAGAGACATTGCTTGGCGAGTCTGCGCAGTGCTGCAAGTCGCCAATAAACAGCAAACCACTGAGAGCATACTTTGAGACATTGGATAGAGTTCAATGGAAAATTGGAATTTTAAAAGAAATATTTTAAAGAACAATTCAGTAACAATGCTCTAATTGAGTTCACAGCCCAACAATAACTAGAACAGCAAGTTCGAAGAGTTTTTAGTTAACCCCGAAAGAGGTTTCATTGACAAATGGTTATCCTTTTGTATTTGTGAACTATTTTTCATGTGTATAAGTATATGCGCAGTAGTGCTCATAACTCATTTGAATTAAAAACGTGCACGACCCAAATCACTTTACAGAAAGCACAGTACGTTTTTTGATAAATGCGCATGAGTGATATTATAGTGCGTCAAGTCTTGGTTCAATCAATGGCGAAATGGCTCGCTACCAAACCCAAACATTCTCATACAGAAGAGACGCAGTCACTTTGACATGAGTAGAAAAATAATATAAACATATGTACAGTTATTTGAGAATAAAAAAATATTCACCATGCACCAACACCGAATACCTCCTGCACAAACAACTTTTAGCAAACAGCACTCCCAACGAATTCATACTCACAATTCGGACTGTAGGCTTCATACGTGAGCGTGGATGCGGAAGTCTTGGAGACATCGTGCAATTGAACTATCAGTGGAATGTCCTCCAACGGAATCACTCCTCGACCTACTCGTTGAACGATCAAATCAAAACATCCAATTAGCCAGCGAAAGAATAAGACAGTCACTCGCAATCGGCAAACCACTTCGGTTGGCTATGGCACATCCCGCCGGCAAGTATTCCATCATGCTAAAAAGAAGCGTGCATTCGTGCGCTCGATCACAAACAACCTACATTCCATCCAGGAGCCTATTGAGTTGTCTGCTGCTGTCGACTGGAATAATATCGCACATGCGCAGGGTTTAGGGAAATGTGCGGCCGTATGAGGTTGTTTTTCGCAAGCAACCCAGCTACATTTGTCGTATTGTAGTGTTGGTATGTGGCGACATCAGTGGGGTGCACAGAAGACTCGAGGTGGAAGTGTATCTACTTGGTTTTCGAGCACAAATGTTTGAAGTTATCGACTCTTCGTTTCAGACAATCGTCATTTTGATAGTTTTACTGCTTACAACAAATCCTCACTGAAAACTATGCCAACAAGGAATTGCTGAATGGAACGTTCAACTTTCATTATTTTTGTTGTTCGTTTCATCATGAAAGGCCAATAAATAGAATTTTTCCGTGCTTTGAAAGCATTTAAGATCCATACATTTCGCAGGAAATTAAACAATGATTTGTAAAGATCTTTTAATCTTTAGCATTTCTATTCGTTTGTTGAACAAATGCTTTGAGTCCAGGCACAACCTTTGCTTTATTCTGTGCAACCGGAATACGTTAACAGATGTGACATGATATTCATGCCGGATATTGATTTATCGGGGAAGTGACACTACTTTTAGCCACTATAATTTTGAATAATAATAAAGTAATACCTGATCTAATCCATTCATATTGAAATAATGCTAACATAGTATTAATCGATATCTGCTAAACAAAAGACATCGTCCGTCCGTGCGTGTCGTAAAGTACGCCTGTGCGCTAGAATTATGTCATTATACACACACACACGTTTACAACACTAATAATACAATGGAAACCTAGATAGAATTTTTAAAATTAGTTAGATTTAATTAAATACCTATTTTTATGTTTACTTGTTTTAATTTTAGCTTGAATTCCCAACATATAATCCGATTAGAGAGTAACCTAATCAGATTATAACAGAAAATAGCTGTTTCCCCACTTTACGCAACCATAGGTTGCGTTATAGTCATAAAATTAAACGCTGCAACTAAGAGCATTGCTCTAACCATTTTATAGTTCAATACGTCAAGTTTATCGTGTATGCGCGTATGTTCAGGGTTGTGGCCAAGTATTGCGTGGAACTTTGCCTATTGTAGCCCAAATTGCACAATACTTATATGAAATTTAGGTTTTTAAAATGAACATTGTGCTGTCATATTCATTGGAAACTTTTAAATTCCAAGTTGAGTCAATGATCGACCCATCTAACTAAACCAGCGCTTCCCGATTGGGGGTGCGAGAAAAATTAGTTAATCCCCGTAAAGCTTTTTTTCACATTATGCCAATTTTATAACAATGTGCGCATTTCATAAAATAAGATATTCACTAGTATGCTTTATTTGTATAATTCGAATTCTATA
>JAOPJI010008108.1:0-17843 GCA_027122695.1 Merluccius productus
GATGGTTTGAATCTAAATTTTAAACTTAACATTGAATATCATAAAGAAGAATGTCAGATTTTAGGAACATAAAATTCATATTAGTACCGTAAAATGTAGGCTAAAATAAGCAAAAGTTCCACCAAGCGCTTACAATAGCCATGAACACCCTCACAAAAAATTATGTATTGAAATAAAAATATGTATAGCAATGCTACTAGTTACAGGATTTAATAGTATAACTATAAAGCAAACTACATTTGCGAAAATTAGGAAAACCAGCTTTGTTCTATTGTAATCGGATTAGCTAACATTGTAATCGGATTATATCTTTAAAAATCAACCGAAAACTAATGCATTTAGGCCTACTAACAAGTATTTAATTATATAAAACTAAATTAAAAAGTTTTATTTAGGGGTTGATTACATTGGTAGTGTTGTAAAGTGCGTGTATAAGGAAAACATTTTTCGGGCATGCGTACTTGCCGAAACACCGACACTACTCTTTTATATGTACACAGTAGATAGTAGATGAATCGCGTAGTAATTCGAAAATATCAAGATAACACTATGGTGGTAAACCAGCGGTGAATATTCACTGTATGTGCGAGTTAGCCCAGATCAATGGGAGCCATACATCCTCTATACGTTAACAAATGATTATTTAACACGTTTGGGATATGAGAATCAGCATCCATGGGCCGCCCACTATCTCTAAAATGAATTATAACCATAAACGATTATTGCCGAACAAGTGCCAAATTTAATTTAACTAAAAAAACACCGTCTATTTCAAGTAGAACAAAAAGATAAATTTAATCTACCAGTTGAACAAGTGCGGCTTTTGTTAATATTCGTATAACATCAAGAGTAATCTTGTGGCGAATTAATAGCTTTAATATTCTGCAGCACGATCGCGGTAGTCGTACGTTGACCATGAGAGTCAACCAATTTGTGTGTACCATTGCTTATCGATTAATGATGACGTGTTATTTTATGTCAACGACTTGTGTGTGTTGGCTGGTTGTGCTATTTCACATATTGGATTTTGTGCCACCGTTAGCACACATATCGAATGGCATCAAGCAAGTTGCAGTCAAACTATTCCACTATATAGATATATTCTTTGTGAGTTTATTTGGCAGACGAAAGGTACATTGATATTTGAGGAGAATGTGTGGGTGTTCAACTGACATACGTTTTCAATATGTAGATTTACATCTATGGCGATGAACGACTGAAATTGCCCTTTCACACATCAAACAACATTTTCATCGTCAATCATCAATGCACATGTGAGTGTTTTCGAGTGGAGTGGGGAATAATGTGGTGTAGCTGATTGTCATGTGGTTTCGGCGTTGTGCTATTTCACCAACCAGATGGTCAACACGAAGCCCATATTTAAAACATCGCTCAAGTATATTCCCATATGTGGAGCTGCAGTTGTGTTGGTATACAAATACACATGTGGTTGTTGTGACGTGGACTCTAGTGTGATTCGGTGGACATTAGCAGGAAGAATAGAGAACGAGACATCACCTACTTGGAAAAGTATTTTATTTAGTGGAGTTTTGCATGTGTGTATCGAATAGGACTTCTGAGTTGGTTTCGCGTAAGGGCTTCAAAGTGCTTTATTATACTTATTCGACTATTTGTCAATTTTACACTCCATCGATGTTAATAATGTGTTGCTTTCTAGTTCAGCTATATACTTTTTCCTGAAGGGACGCGTTTTAAAAGGAACAACCTACAAAAACAGCAACTGTCCAATAGTTTTTGCGCGAATAAAGGTTTACAGTTGTTGATACGCGGTGATCTAGTAAGTGTTTTTAGGAATTGAACCTTACAAATACTTGCTGGCCCCACATTTGAACGGTCTCAATGTACAACGATAGTTTAATCAACAGCAATAATTATGACTAATGTCGATAGATAATGTTGCATGTTCTGCAAGACAAACTCGATGAGATTTATGACGTGACTCTTGTTGCGTTCGATAGGTCCAAAAAGAAGCATATCAATGGTTGTGTCCGGTATCCGAGTATGTTGCTGTTTATGGTGTGCGTCGAGGCCAACTTTGATGTAAAATGTAGGCATATTTCTTGACGAAAATATCGAATTTCACGTGTTAATGAAAATTATCCCCTCCGAAACAATAAAGGTTGTATTTTTTGTCTTTGAGCATATCTGATTTCCAACTGACATCTAACTTACAATCTAACAATGGATGTACTTATATTACCCAATTCAGATGCTTGACAATGATTGCTCATTCCTTTTGGAGTGGTTCAGAGAGAAAGACGAGTATACACCTTTGGGACGCCACTACCACTGATCATTTGGCCATTTAGATTCATCCAACAATTTGAGGATGACAACTACATCGATAATTTAAAGAAAAATCTATCGATCAGCTACAACAGACAATTGCGCATTCCTATACTGGCAAGTTCGCTGTGCATGTTTAGTGGACCAGTGTTGTTGACACTTTTGGTGTGCACTCTCGGCCTCAAACACACCTTTGCTCTGTGGCTAGTGTCTTCACTACTGGGATACGTTTACACGTTTATACAAGAAAAAAGCATCATCAACAATGCGAGTGCGTATGCCGATTCGCCGCCCACCATTAAAAAACACGCTATTGATTAACGATGGTGGTGACGCTGATAATTTGTTATTTCGACTGTTTTTATCGACTAAAAACGCGCCGCCATATAAACACACAGTGCAAAAGTAGACAATAATATTAGTTGTTATTCGTAGTTGTGGGTGCGATAGGACGGCGTTGTTTTGACATTTTGACTAAAATAAGCGGGCGGATGTTGAGTGCTATTTTTGGTCATTTCAGTGGCCGGGGGTTCTTCCGGCCGCACCAGTTTGTTCGAAAAGAACAAGAATATCACCACAGTAAACAGCAAATATATTTGGAGTACGATTGAGATAAAGATGTTCAATGTGTCAAGTGTCTTCTTGTTGGCCGCACTATTGTATTGGTACAGGTAGTAGTTGGTGGCAACTTGAATGGGCGTCCCGAGAACAAAATAGCCCGACAAAACTGCGGTGACAAATTTCAAAACTTCGAGACAATGCTTGGTCACCGTGTGCCCACTTCTAAATAGATTGTAAGTGGGGTCGTTGTTGGTTGGCTCAGCCACCACACGAGGTCTATTCTTTTTTAGATAGAAAAACATCTTGATACAACAAAACACCACCGAACCAACAAATACAGCATTAGTTATTGCAAAAACCACGGTGGCCGGATAGCTGTTCAAATAAATGGGCACTGTGCAATTGTACAGGGTTCCATCAGTGTGGTCGCTGCTTATTCTAGTCCACGACAGTTGAGAGAATATCAAACCAAAATTTAACACCGCAATGCAAATGAAATAGGTCACACTTTTCACATTCCTGATGTAGCTTATGTAGATCTGTGGAGGCAAGCATATTTCAACGTAACGTTCCACAGTCAAAAACATCAACAACGATACTCCGAACATCCCAAAGAATAGCATTACCACCACACTAAAGGCGCAGCCGTAGGTACCAACTATGTGGTCATTGATGACTGCATAAAAAACAGTGACGTAGCTGGAGAATAGCGAGTTATTCCAAAACATCACAATACATATTTGAGACATAATCGAGTGCAAACGCACTCTCTTCGCCAAAATGTACGATGCAACAGAGGTACAACACACATTCACAAGAGTGATCATAAAACTGACGCCCAATTGTACCTTTTCAGTGGTTTCCATTTCTTAATTTAAAGTCTAATCGCACAGTTTGTGGTAACTAGAAATCGCACTAATACGCCTCCACGAAATGTGCCACTTTAAGTGGCCAGTATTCAATATAACGCCAAGATAAGCAGTTATTTAGTAGATCGGCTCTAATTTGTTATATTCCGCACCCATGGCGTGTGGTCAGTCCACTTTTAATATTAGTATCGTATTAGATTTACGCCGAGTATTTCGAGTTTTTTATTAATGTGATTGGTTAACGCAACATCCCCACCTTCATAGCTATTGCTCGCATTATCTACTATCTAACTATCTAAATTGTGTGGTTTTGATCTTATTATAATATTGAACCACAACTAATACACTTTATTGTATTGGTTGAGGTAACGCTTTTCACAATATTTCAGCATACAGTGGGGTTGAAATCGCCTGTTTGAAGCGATTTTCCTCTTGAATAATCTTATCGGCTGTGATTGACACACCTTTCAGATAATTTTCCACGTACATATCTTAAATGTCATACTCCCTACTGTCTTCTCTTAGATAAGATTATAAGTTCCTATCGAAACGCGTTCATCATGAAAGTTCGTGATCAACACGTCCATTCAACCTGGCCATTTTCTGTTTGAAAAGATTGTTGGTGAGTAAGTTTTGTAGACAATTTCTTTCCGACCCAACTCAAAAGTTTATTATTGGGGGACTCAATCGGCCATTCATTTAACGCGCAACAATATTAGACATTGAACTCTTTCTATTGACCAACTTTGCTTCAAATTTAACAATGATTATTTATATTTGGATATATTATAAAAACTCTGTGTTTTTTATTTTGCTTGTAAGATTCGACACACACACATGAACTGAATGTTTTCGTCGTTAATTTACAATTCAAGCACTGCACCATGTGTGACAAGATTTATAGTTGCACTCAACTTCTGTCGACCTATCGTAATTTTCAGACTATGAATTAGAATTTTTTGACTTTGAACTATGGAGTTACATCGGATTGTAGTGCGTTAACCTCTTTAATAAAATAGACGTGTACTTCAAGGTTATTTGGAGTGTAATTTAGTTATTAATACGATCATTTCGATGAGTTATGTCACTTTAATTAACTGTGTGTGCAAATCGAAAAGGACGTTGTTGGATTTTTGCATTAACATAAGTTTTGTCTCCGTGCATGTATTTGGTTGGATTCTGAACAGAACAGTCAAATAATTTCGATGTTCTCATTTTCTAATTGAGTCGCGGCATAGCGGAACTTTTAAATTCTAATGTTTTATTCATATCTCACTTTGAAATTAATAACTATTTGTTCAAAAATAGTCCGTTTTAGTGTTACTTAATATGGGTTTCATGAAAGTCGTGTCTACTTATCAAATAAGTGAACATTAGCCGCAACCTTTAAACCTTTACACGTCGACTTAATAATATATTGGTTGTGTCGTAAACGCACAAAACTTACTTCACGAATCTGGCAACCGAACGCTCGGCTTCTCTCGTGGCAGAGATGGATCAGGCACTTTCGAGGGAACTGCAGGCGTTCAAAAAACGTAAATCCACCAACTTGAAGACACCATCGGTTGATTTATTGAACGATGGATTGCCAGAGGATGCGACGAGGAAGAGAAAGGCCGGCTCAACCCCTAAACCAAAACCACCCACCAATGTCGCCGCGCTAAATAACACCTCATTACCACCGCAGATCTTAAACAACCTAAAGAAGAACAAAGGTTCACTGGAGCGCACGAAAAACTTAAATTACGCTTCGTCCGCAAATAGAAGCGCATCCAACAAATACTATTGCTCCAACAAAACCAAAAGCAGTTTGTTGGCCGTTGTTGTTGACTTTCTAAAAGACAAGTATTTCGAAGAGATGGAGTTGATGAGCTCCAACAACAAACCACAACTGGATTCTGAGGCCATATCGTTCACGTTGCACGATATACTGGACAAAACTCAAAATTTAAATACTGCGCTCACCGATCAAAATTGGCTCCTACAAAATGCACTCCCGAACAACCCTCGCATCATAACCACTAAAAACAACTTCCAATACAAACCCTACTATGAGGTGTTCGACCGAAGGACGCTCTTGAAATTACTCGAGAATTTCAACAACAATGGCTACGGGGGGATACTTATCGATGAGTTGCGCGACTCAATGGTCAACACTGACCAAGTCATATTAGCGTTGAGAAATAGGCTCTTTCATTTGACGAGAAATAGCGATAAGAAAGACGTCATCTTCTACTACGATCCTCAGTATGTGATGAACATTGACGAGGAGTTGATGCCCCTGTGGAAGGCTGTCAATGTGGAGGGTAGCGACGAAAAGGGTATCGAGAAGTACCTCTCCATGGCCAATATCTCCTGCTTCGACGTTTCTCCTGCTGGACTGGCTAGTATCAATGAGCAGAAAAAAGAAGAAAAAAAGGGCCGAGGTCGTGGACGTCAGACAAAGTTGCACAACGTCCATTTGGCTGATGGAATTTTGAAGGATTATACTTTCTGAGTGTCCAGTTTTTGTTTTTTAGTTGTTTCTGCTGGTGTTTTTGTGTGATGATTCATTAGTTGCTACTGAACGCGTAGGAGTATCGCGATTAACTGCGCTTGTTTCGTTAATTTATTTGCTTTGATGCGTACTCACAAAAAGTAACAGTGAGTGACAAGCGCAACTAAAGTTGGTTGGTTCGCCTTTTCACCCCACATGACAACAAAATAATCAAACGTGAAAAATGAACCGCTAGTGAAAATTAAACGTTCGCGTTTTGTTCTTCCGCGTACCTTCTTTTGATGCACCTCCGTAAGTTCTCCTTCAACACGCAGCACTGTGATTCATTCTTGAGATTACTCATGCACTCCTATGACGAGTAATTATAGATTTGCTACTTTCTATACTTCAAATTGCATGTGCGCAACGTGGCAATTGATCGATTTGAGGTAAGCAATGTAGGTTTTCTCGTACACTTTCCTGTTTTTTTCTAATGCAAATTCACCTCTGCATCAAGTTCAAAAATACCTCCGTCTATTCCAAGCATGCTGCTTCAGTATGCTGCGCATGCCTACGACTTGAAATGGAGAAACGGGCGTCTGGTATATTGGTTATGGCTACATTTGAGCATGTGTGGTGGTAACTTTCAACCGATGTTCATTTTTAGATCGAATTAAAGAGCAATACAAAGCCACCGTGGACGAGGAAATAGTGCGAAAACAAGCTCTCCTTCATGTGGCGTACCTGGAGAGCGACTTTGGAGGCAGCAACAGTGCCAAGTTCACAAATGAAAAACTGCACGTCATGAAGCTGGACGAAAACAACGACCAGTCGAGCAAAAAGAAGAAACAACGCAAGACCATCATGAAAAAAGAAACTTTTAAATTGGTACCTTTTTAACGCTACACACGAATGCACAACTCTTTAGAGAGTCAGAAGAAACTTTCCAGCTCTCATAGAACAGGCTGTAATTTTCAATGCAGTGAAATGCGTTGACTGTTGGATTTTTAGAAACAGGCGGCCGGCGACGATCAAATCAGCTACTTCGCAATCGTCGCTCCACCATCAATGTACCCTAAAAGAAAGTTTTGTTCCATTTGCGGGTAACTGAACATTTGTGACCTTCGCTGTTACTTGTTAAAGATTTCCGTCGACCTACAAGTGCACGTCGTGTAGGGCCAACTTTTGCTGTTTGTCTTGCAACGAGACACACCAATCGACGCGGTATTTTTTATACAATATGTAACTTGTATATGCCGTATTATTTGGCTAATATTATTGGGGTAGCAGCAATTGTGTATAATAATCTGTATTTAGGTGCAATAAATGGGTCATGTAATAGTGAAATTTGTCGTGGTTTTGTAGATGGGGTTGTTTTGATCGGCGCACGTTTTTTCGTTACTAGATTGTTGTTAATTTAAGATGAGTTAAAGTTATCCAAAGTGTTGTTCGCTGTACACTCTCATATTCAGTACATTCAGTCGTATCGTAACAATCCTTATAATTTATCAATAACTAGCGCGAAATCACTGGCGTTGCCCAGTTACAATTAAATTAATATTTTTTAATTAGTCGGTTGATTTTAAAAATGAAAGCAGAAACTTATTCAATAGCGCCTAAATATATTCAAAACTTATAATACACAATGAACAATTCATCAAAAACAGTGTAGATATAGAAATTTAGTTAAAACACATAATTCAGTTGGAAAATAATGGAATTTTGGGCAGAGAATCATATGAAAAATACGGTTAATCTCCATTTTAATCCAAATCCCGATTTTAAATGCTTCATATCTCTAAAATTATAAGTACTGTAAAATTACTAAGTAGCTCATTAAGTACGTTGTTAAGAGTTCTTTTTACGCATATAATTTACACACACTAAAAACGCTTAAATAATGAGAACAGGGTTTGCACATGCGTACTGTTATATACAGACACACGGACACTACTCTTTTATATATATAGTAGATAGATATATAGAACGTGTATGATCCATACTTTTTGTTACACGCGTAAAATAAAAGCTTATGAGCGGAAACCACAACACACTAGATAAGGAAGCGCCACCAAAATAAAGATTGTTTAGAAGAATACGAGAGATATAAAAATGTGTAGCTAGACGATCAAATCAGAGTACTTTTTTATTTCTACCATGACCGCTTGGAGATCGACAGGTTTAACGTCCAGAGAGTTGTTGGACGTGTGCTCAAAATCAACCACAATATTATACGATTGCACAAACCGGTTCAGGTAGCGCTAAATGACCTACACTATGACCAAGAATTTCTCATAAATACTTGAATTAGTCTTGAATTGAGGTTCATGGCGAAAAACAGCACTTTATATCGACATACGGTGTTTTTGAGGGTTTTTTGCCAATCGTTCGAAAACTCACTTAGAAACTCATCCACAATGGCCAACACTGCGAATTAATATTATTGGTTGTTCCCAATTGTAAAGTTATGTACCTGATGCTAAGGTTTTTGTGGGTTTATCACACGCAACGTCTGTTTTTCGGTAGTTACGTAAGGTTTCGACGCAATAGGAAAACTGTTTATCGATGTCGATAGCAATGATGTCCTAATTGTTAATGGTTGATTATTTAATCGTAAAGTGAGTAAAAATATGATATAGTGTTTAAAGAGAATACTACATTGACTATACCATCGATATCGGCAGTGATCTCATCCAGAAGGAACTGCTTGAAATTGCAATCGTGAGGTCGGTCGTTCTTGGAACGGAACCCTTCAGGAAACCCGATAAACTTAGTGTTGTGTATGGACTCCATCATGTAGAAGAGGTTGTTGCCCAAGAAAATCAGTCTATCGGCTTTAATTTGAAACTCGTTGGACAGCTTTTCAATGTGACTTCGCCATTCTTTGAATACTGAGGTTATGTTGTCCTCCATCTAAGTGGCACCAAACTATTTGCAAAGAAACCCGGTAATTCGTACTTTTTTGAATTGCGAGTCGCCTTTGACCGCCAACAACGTTGATACAGCGTTTCCGCATCTACACGTAGTCTATAAAGTTCAATTACACACTTCTCCATCGACCACTTTTAAAATTAACATACATCATTTGGTAGGAGATTGACAATCTGAAAGTTATCGTTGTCGGCGTCTGATAGACTGGCAATGTTGAAATTGATTACTTCGCCAAAGCGAAACCATAGCAGATCCAATATCGACGCCAAGTATCTAGCAATGTTGGACACCCATGACAACCACTTATTAAGACGGCAAATCTACTTGGTACAAACCTTGAGGTTCTTGCTAGTTGCCACGACGAAATACCGCGAAGCGACTCCAATGCTCAGGACCAAACCAACAAAGTCCAAGTGTTGAGCCAAAAATTTGTCCATAGAGCCCTGTGTTTTAATTGAGACTGGGTGATCATGAATCCCGTTAGATTACCATGAAATACTGAAAACACCGACCGAAAATGGCGTCAAAGTAGTTCCCAACGAGGTCGTCGTTGTTCAGCTTGAAAAAATCGTTCATAAAGTCCAACTCGTTGAATGAGTTGCTGAGAATGGCGTAGAGAAGACTCCTGAAAATGGACTCGATGGTGAGCTTTTGTTTCGACGCTATCATGTGGGGGATGAGACTGTCGTTGAAAAGCTCCTCTTTCAACACCTTTTCTCTGTCTCCGATCGAGTATAAATGCTCGCCTATGTCGACTTTAAAGGAGGAATTGGGGTTGATTTTCGCCACTAAATTGAATCCTTTTGGGCGAATATAAATGCGTGAACATGCTCGATTACTGTTTGTTTTGTTGGTGGAGCCCAGCAGTTGGTTGATCGTCGGTATCGTGGACTAAATTATTTTTTACAAATTCATCAAATGCGTTGTGTTGAAAACTCAATACTCAACAGTTTTAACTACACTCATTTCAAGCATCCACATCTATTATTATAATAATAATAAATAATAATTAAATAATTAATAATTAATAATAATAATAATAAATAAATAATAATATAATAATAATAAATAAATAATAATTTAATAATTAATTAATAATTTAATAAATAAAGTTAGAGAGTGTCTGAGTACAAATTTAATTCACATTGAGGCAAACCCCCGTATATGTCACCACCACCGACGATTTATTCAAAATATAAATGTCTATATTTGAATGATATTCGAAAAACTATAATTTTGCGTATTAGTGAAAACCTACCATACTAAAGTTAATACTATGGACATCCTTAAGTTACTATGCGAATGGTGGTGTTATTTTTGATCTTTTAAATTAACACGCCACCAAATGCGAGAGTTTAAATGCTTTGATCATTTAAGATTTATAACACTTGATTATTTCGCGTTCTACTAGCATTTTCCATCAAAATTGTTTCATTTAAAGCGGAATGAGAACTTTAAAATGTAATTATTCGAAGAGAACTCGGTTAAGTTCACATATTAAAATAACAGCAGCGATGCTTACGGTATCCAGCAGACGAGTCAGACTCGAGATGTACGACTTCATGAGACTGTAGTAGAGGTTTTGCATGATGTCCATGTAGCTTTTGAGCACGTCGTTGGCGGCGGAAGGGTCGTTGATCTGGAGGAAATGGTATAAAAAGCTAGATTGCCATATGAATAGTTATTTGGCGTTAGTATCAAAACTTGTAAGTTAGCAAGGAACTTTGAATAATCGTGTAGTTGGTCGTTTGTTTCCTGCAGTGTTCCATTCGTTGCAGAAGGTAGTTTTTGATTTTCTTGCTCGCCTACATAACATTGTAATACTACCCTACCATCGACGGATTTAAAATTTCATAATTATATTGAAATTGACGTTTATTTTGCGTCTGCTGTCGCTTTAAATCTATTAATTTATTAGGCTTTTTCAAAAGAGCATTAACTTTCTCAGCTGCTACTATAAATTGGTAAGGTCCAGTCGTTATATAAAGTAGGCATAATATTGATATACATTAGAGTTTAACGACAAAATTCATTAATAATTTACGAATTGACAACGCCGTATTCAACCGAGTTTAACAACAAAAAGTTTCCATCAGAAATAAATATTGTGGTTTGAAATTGTTAGGATTAGCAAATAGACAATCACAATATTGAATAAAATCGGAGTATGATTGTACACTTTACGTAGGGACGAAAAGTGACTCAAATGAACACCTAATGTTATTCAATAACGAGTCCAAATGAACTTCCTTGGTCTACCACAATCGAATAATACATTATATGAAATGACTTATGGAATAAAACGGTTAAATTCAGAAGTTCTCTGGGTAGAAAATTATTTAGGACATTATTAAAACCCACTAAAAGTTCAAGTTAAATATCAATACTAATTAAAAGTTACATAAGCCCTATTTAAAAGGGCTAGTTAGACCCGATAATTTAAACAAACGCTAACACATACAATCTCGGTTATGTCCACGATGACTTTTCGAGCGTCCTCAGCCGGTCCAGAGTCGAGATAGTCGTAGTTGTGGATGGTTTGAATTTTGTGCATCAAATCGTGCAGCTGCTCAATGAAAGCCTGGTCGTTGGGAGTTCCGTTGGTGATGGCGCTAGCTCAACAGTTATAACGGACTTTTAGAGGCACAATCACTCTATTAATGCGGGCGATATCACCACATCGTCGACATATTGTCTGAGTTGAGCTCTTACTTGCTAAATGAGCAAATGAGTTTTCCCAGTCGTTGCCACAACATACCAATCGCTCTTCCATAGACAAGTTGATTTTTTCTGTTCTGGCGCCGATGGTGGACGCACCTTTTCCCAATTCACTAAGGTTGTCCTAGAAATTAACATATTCACAAAACCGTTTAAAAGGCTGTTAACTACCTTCAATCCCGTCAACATCGCCTCGAACTTCTAAAAACACCTGATTTCCGCGCTACTACACTACAAATACGTCCAAAGTGCCCAAACACTTTCGCATTTTAGCATGGACTTGTTCGCAACGGGCCTCTTCTTCTAAATCTGCAAACCTCACAATTCACCTTGGATATTCAAGTACATTTTTTAATGACTTTGTTTTCACTTTCATTCAGGCGTGTGTAGTAGTCATCCAAATAGTCACAGATATCAAATGGAATCTTACGAATGTACTTACACAAACAGAAAGTTACACACGAATATTATTTGTCAATTAACTTGTTTATGGCATCAAAAGCACCGCACACACTATCTATTGGAAAAGTACCTGTCTATCTCCACCAGCTTTCTCAGCCATTGAGAAAATTCTACTACGACGTTTTCAATGATATTCAAGTGACTAAATAGATTCTAGGTTGCGAATTCACAGCTGTTTCTTAAAACGACGTTGTTGATCGATTTTAGCCGAGCTTTGTTATTCCAAAGATTTGACGCTTCCCTTCAATTACTGCTATTTTGTAAGACATAAAACTAAAATTAATCGATTTAACCTGGCTCACACTTTAAATCTAGTTGAGGTGGAAACTGTTTACGCATGCGCACGTATAAATAAATTTGGAATAGAAACGAGCTGTTCAACGCGATCCAATGTCGTTCATTGGCAACGAAGAGAGAGAAAATAAAGAAAAACAACTTCGCAGACACACAGTGTAATAGCAACGTTGGGTTTGAATCTCACGCTCTCATTTCCAGGTACAACAGAAGTAACGATCCCATTGAAAACCTGAGCAGAGTCGAAGACGCCATGACAATGGTAAGTGCGATGGAAGAAGAGAGCGGCTTCGTGCTGAAACAAGGCGCGGTGAACCGCGTGGTTGACCCGTCCTACCGACGCCATCTCAAAGTTGCTCACACCAACGACGACATGATTTTCCACCCGGAGGATTTGAAAAATCAGCTGGCAGACGACTACTTCGCCAACGAAGACCAAGACATGCAGTACATCAAAAATCTAAACTACAAGGAAAAGAAAGCCCTTCTGAAAGAACTAGAAAAGCTCGAATCACAACCACCTCACGATAGACCCAAAAATGATACCCATTCTAAAACTAGAGTTCATAAGTCAAGCGATAGGTCGTCAAAGTATCACAGAAAGAGTAGACCGACGCGATCGAGCTCCTCGTCTAGTCCCTGTAGAAGACGACGAAGAAGCGGCAAAAAAACTTCGAGGAGGAGCCGCACCTATTCCAGTTCTCCCTCTTCCAGTCGATGAGTTGTACATTCGGTTTAGTCAATGATTCCATTGTTTGTTGTAGCATATTATTTTGTAGTGACTTTGTTAGAGGGTGTTGTGTTGACTTTTAAATATATTCTTGTTAATTTAACCAATTTGCGCGCAAAGTTTCCACATGCAATTAAAATGATCGAAGGAAATTTTAGCGTTATGATTCTACTGTCACATAGTCAAAAGTTTATTTATTTCATTAACAAACGCTACAAATATTGACAATATCAACGTAGTATAAGATGCTATAATAAACGCGCAGATTTTTAAATATGTGCACATCCAGAAGGTTTGGACGATAAATTCGCACTCCAATTGCTATTACCCTCAAAATTAATAAACACTAGCTTATAGTTGTTCAAATTCCACTAATTGTATGTCATATTTTTAAAAGTCCAAACAATATTATTATATACAGTGATAACTTTTATGTATACCAATATATAGGTGCTTTGCTTGAAATTCAATTTTATAAACTAGAAAACCCGTGCGCAAGCGCGGTCTCAAAAATGGATAGAGACAACCAGGCCGAGGAATTGCTGTGCATGGCTATTTGCAACATTTTGAAGGGCGTTGGGTGGAAGAAGTCGAATGAAAATGGCGTGATGTGCTTGGCAGATGTCACAGAACAATGTGAACCTCGTTGTATCAACTGAATGAATTGTGTTTAGTTGTGTGCGATATTGCCAAAAGACTCAAATACTACCAACAAGTCTCCTACAAAACCACAGTTGACGTTGAGGACTTGAAATTAACTCTAGCTGAACACAGTATTACCAGTGAAACAGCCATTTAAGATATTATTTTTCCAAGACATCGATTATATCAGTCTGCATCGATTTATGACCAGAAAAAACAACACTTTGTCGACTACTAATAGTAGAGGAATTGAAAGAGGTGTTGGCTCGAAACGTAGGCGATCATCGTGCTACTTTGGTTAAAGTTAGATTTTCGTAGAAATTGGCTGCTTTACTCTCACCTCGGACCCGTTTTTATCGTTTAACCATCGCAACCACAACCCACTCTTATACAACAGATGTCACATGCAAAACATTCCCAATATCTGCCCGCCGTTGCCAAAACCGCATACCTTTATTAACAAGAAGGTATTCAAGTGTACACATTTGGAATCGTTTAAACAACTCGTAGAATTCAAAACCTCCGAGTGTCGATTATAGTTTCCTACAAAAGTGTATTATTAGTCGTCAACACGAACTTTTGAAATATATGATTAGGTTATTGTTGGTATTAGTGTGGTCAATTTAACATGCATTATAGACGTCGACTGGAATATGCAGACACTTTACAACTTAGTGTAGGCAATCCCAATACCACACCTGACTTAGGGAACAAACCGAAAAATCCAAAAAGTTATTGCTTGAATATTTCACTTTATCTTCACAGCTTACGTAGTAATTCTGCAGCCGAAAACGCAACAAGGAAGCCATCTCAGTACGTTTTTTAAGTTCAATCCCTTTGATAAGGTTGAATGATATGACTGTTTTATAGCGACAATATTGTTTAATCTGCGCGTGATTTTCCTTTAAGCTCTTGATAATAGTCGTATTGTGTAAAATTTAAAAAGCAGCTGCTTTTAAGCGGGTTTATTTTAATTTCTATATAATGTAAACTAGTTGCTGTGCCATTTTACAATTTCTTCCGACTCATAGTGTAAATTTGAATAAGAAGACACTTGCATAGTATATAGTTAAAATCACCACAAGAAGTAGGCCATCTGATTCAATTGCTGGTTTCAAGTATTTGAAAGTTATACTCTTAAATGTTCGATATTTTTAATTTCAAATTATTTTATATCAAGCGAATTGATACGCATCGAAAAAAACTCTTCCATAACGTTGCTTTCAGCTCATTTTATATCTCTTTCGAACCACAAGTACAATTATACTAAATTTATCAAAACTTTCTAATGTAAATGATCAGAATATTTTTGCTAAAGTGTTTATTCGAAATTTTATTTTATATTTCACATTAAATAGAGAAATATTGATGTATAACAATAAATTGGAATAGTTAAACGGTTTTGAGTATAAACGGAGGTTTAAATTTTTCAACTTAAATTCTATTGTCTTTATTGATTTTACAAAAATTTATGCGTTCATATTATTTCTCCACGATGGGCCTAAGTTTGAAAGAAGTAATATATAAATAAGTTATTAGTCGATGAAAACTCAAATTGAGTGTGAAAATAACTAAAATATTTCTAACTGTTAAGTCTTCAAATTAAAAATTCTTATTTGTTTCGGAATGCCAAGAATCCTGCTACTCCCCCGATTACAACAACTGCCACAACAACGCACACTACAATGCTAAAAAGAATTAAAACATTGCAAATACTCTTCATTACATTATAGTTTGCTTCGACCTAAACAGCAATTATTTCAAGCAGTCGTGTTCAAGAGTAATTTACTTTGATTCGCCGCCAAGTTCACCTAAAATTTCACACATTACAAAAATTAATCAATCTATCAAAATCACCCTTTTGAATAGCACCTAAACCAAACACGTTATCGTCATCAGCATGATAAACAGTCAATTGATAGTCGTTAAGATCTTCCACTCCTGCAATTTCAAATCCGACACACGTTGGAAGTGCAGTACAATCTCCGCCGGTTGCTCCCATGCATTTTTTCATGATTGGCTTTGCTGCGTCGGTTGTGTTAATCAATTTCCACTTGCATTTTGATGCGTCCGGTTTACCCTCTGGTAGTTTGGTTTGAATCTTCAATGTAGTACCGTCACGAACAATCACAACTGTTATCTTTTTAGTTGCATCGTTTGGTGCTGTTGGTGTCGGCTCTAATTTTGCATTAGTCGTATTGAATGCGAGCAAACATGTGTGTTGTCAATTTATAATTCTATTAATGTTACTTGCATCTACAGTAACGGGGGTTTCCATAGACCTATCCACGGCTGTAATCAACACTTTATACTGAAGTGACGCGTCGTATCCCTCACTAAACACGACGTTTTTACAAAGTGGTGGTTGAGTGCACGATGGGATGACAGCCGTTTGGGTTGTTGATGGCGGTTGTTGTCCTTGGACTGATCTAGCGATGTTGTTGAACGAAGTGTTTTTTGATCTGACCATTAAACCTGAGCTTGCTGCTGGGGCAGGACAGTTATACACTCTTTTCCATGTATTATCCACATGAGCTTCGACTTTGTAATGACAGAGTGCATCATCATACGGCGTGGACAATGTGCCAACAACCTTGAAACCTCTGTCTAAAGTTTCTTTGGTGAGCGTAAGTGTAGCGTAACCTATTTAATGTTCATTACACTTAACATTGTCATATAATAACTTGTTTTGAGGCTTGGAATGATAATTGAACCATAATCATCATATGCTACGACCTTGACATCGTATGTTGTATTAGGTTCAAGGTCGATAATCTTCACTGAGTCCTTACATTTACCTCTACAAGGACTATTGTCTAAACAGGTCGCTTCTACAAATGCTTTCTTCCTTGCCTTGCTGACAAAGTAATCGCATATAGGTTCGGTTGCTTCTATTCCTGCTTCACCAGTCATAGCTTTGATTAAAGCGGTCGATTCAGTTATTGTTGATGCTGGTGAATCAAAGTCGCCACCTTGCTTATTTGCTAAATTGTCGGTTTATATATCATTTTAAATGAATTTAATACGCGATTGTACAAATATGTATTCTTTAAAACCATTGTAATTATTTATAGCCGTAGTTGCAATTTCCAACAATATTGGTTTTCCGTCTGGCAATTTTGTAATAATAACTGCATTAGAACACGAATTTCCATTTTTGTTCGTAACCGTACACTTTCCTTCTACTAATTCTGTGGTTGTTATCGTGTCAGCAGCATAACATTTGACTGTACACGTTGTAAACTTCACAGTTGCTCCAGTTGGATCAAGCAATGGCATATTTATTTTAACTCCAGCACTTTTATCAGGATTAATAAACACATTATTAGCTTCAGTTGGTTCAATTATAGCTAATAAAAAATGTTACAACATTTTTCAAGTATGCTTTTACCAAATTTTTTGTAAATGAATCCATCAAAGTCTTCATTTGCTTGCCTCTGAATTTTGTGATGTCTCATTTGAACGAGTAGTTGGACAATAGGTTTAGTCACTGCAAGGATAAGTTCAACATCATTGCATGGAGCATAACATGATTTTGTCCCACTACTGCATTTAGATGTATACGCAACTGTTTTTTGATTATCATTGGGGACACCATCTGCAATACTAAACAAACACATTTCACTCGGGAACGGGTTAGTAAATTTGAGTTCATATTTTGTATTGTCAGTCGCAGATTTATATCTAATGTAAAACTGTGGCCGGTAAATTTCTGTTTTCTTTCTAGTATACGCGTTTGGCAAGTTGTAATAATAAATAGGATAATCTTGGCATTGCACTTCGTAATACGGAATTTTGCGTCCAAAATCAACAGTATTATCTCCTTCGCCAGCTTTGGCTGTTGAACAATCAG
>JAOPJI010008185.1:0-17839 GCA_027122695.1 Merluccius productus
GATTCTGAAACTTGTATCTTTTCTAGAAATAGGAGTTGGTGAGATTAAAAATGGCGTCAGCGCAAGCGTACATGCCGCTTAGGATTAAATCTATCCGTAGCAATAGCCACTGCCTAATATGTAAGCTCATTAACCCCCTTCGCACCACGCGCGCAGGCACAACAACACAGTCAGGACTCAGTGAGTAGTGCCCCATGCGTTATTTTATCAACACGTTTTTCTCTTACGCGCAGACCTGAATATAACACTGCCTTCACATTCAGCGCGACCACATTCAGTGCTCGTGCGGTCGGACGCACGAAACTTCAATGTGGTCATAAAAGCAACATATGGCCGTGATGTTCCACTTAAACATCTGTAAGAGGAATATAAACTAAGCAGCACTTCACAAATAAAATAACACGAAGCGAATCATTAGCTGAATAACACTACACTGAAAACTGGACGTCCAACGGTCAATTAGTTGACAGCAACGTAAATAATGGCTATGGACAAAGGATCGCGCGACACACGAGTATCCAACAAACACAGCGTTGTCACTGGATACACTCCACCACACATGAACAAACACAACGATCCAACCAACCGCCCACAGTTGACGCTGTGCGGAGATCAGTGGATGGTGTCCGACCTCCGCACGAAGCATCGCCGTACTCTAGCATATTCAAATACCGCTTTTGCGCATGTCCATCCATATATGTCCGAGTGAGATTGCGATGGAAAACTCCGAGAGTAGTAAGCCTCTGCTGTCGAAAAACTCCCCAACCGAAGACGTGCCGATGGAAGAGATGAGGCCAGCAATGGGCACTCATGGCAACTCTGACGAGAACAATGGGAAGATTATCTACCACCGAATGGGGATGACCTCGCTGCCACTGTCCACCAATATAGTGACAAAGAAGTTGGAGCCCACTGACAGTTTGCACTCGTTAGCGCTGAAGAATGGCTGTACAGTAATTATGCCGTGTTTCAGAGTGGCGTTGTTGGTTAATTTTACAAGTTAAATTTACGTTGTAATTGGTACCTCTAAAGTTGGATTATGGCAAAATTTATAAATTTGAGTTAAAAATTGCCAACAAATCAGACCAATAACTATTATTATAGGTGGGCGACCTGAAAATACTGAACGGCATTACCAACGACGCCGAATTCTTCATACTCAAACAAATACGCATACCCAAGGTGCTTGATTTAAGTTCACCCGCATGCCCCAATAATGTCGGCGTCGCACACGACGGCAGCGCCAATTCAGAATTTATTGTCTCAAACAATAACAATGTCTATAACGATTTTATACGTTTGAAAAGTACACTTATCAAAGGGTTATTGTGTGACTGTAGGTTAGATGGCGATTCTCTCGTTGGAACTCTATCCAATGGTTCCTTGCCGTTGGTAACTCGTCGAAGTTCTTCGCAAGGAACTTTGCATTGTGGGAAAATCCCATGCACGTTGAAGTCACTAGTGGTCACTATGTTTTTGTTATTTTTTGTATTGCCTCTATTGTACTATATATTTTTGGTTGAGACCAAACATTGATGATGGTGGAAGGGTGTAACTTTTATCGCTCGTTTTTATTGCGCACGCACATAATACGTTGCTAACTATACAACGCGAGTTATGGCACAAGGGAAGTCGAAGTTTGCCAAACGACCAGGCAAGCCTAAGAGCCATCATGCGAGGAAAGTGAAGAAAGCTTGTAAGTCGTGCTTGGTTTTTTTTCATAACGCGAATTAGCCAAGGTGACCACCAAGCCCAAGAGTGACAAGTCGAAGGTTCAGAAGGTTTTGCAATTACTCTCTATATGAACTACGAATGAATACACATTTTTTCATTATCGAATAAGTGTTAATTATATATCTCTAAATTTGCAGGTTATCGATGCCACACTGGCCAGACAAATAGAAAGTACAATGATCGATAGAGTGACGGCAAAGACCAACTCCACCAACAACAAAAAGCCCCCCAAAAAGTGATCCATTCAGAACAATATTAGTTGTATTATAGTAGGTGGTTAATTCGTCTATCTATTTTGATTTAGTAACTGTGTACTACTATTTGAGACTAGTCTCTTTCTTGAAAATGTACTTTCGGTGACACATGTCGACCGACCCCAATTAACATCGCCATTTCAACGCATTTATCGTGGGTTGGTAGAATAACGATTCTTTTTCATGTAAAATTGAAATATATTGTTTTGGGCAGAGGGTGACTGCGCATAGAAACACTTTGAAATGATCAAGATTCTAAAAATATCACAGTTGTTTGCACTACACACTCCAGGATTCCTAGCTATAAATGGCGGTCGGAATGTAGTAGATGTACCAAGTTAAAGTAGGATTCATGTTAGAAGCAAACCAACCCGAAACACACGGTAGACATCATCCAGAGGATTTATAAAGGTTAAAAAAGGATGCGTTAGCAGGACAACCTTCTAGATGACTTTGAACGAGTTTCTCGATGGTGGAGTTCAAATTGTTGAGGGCTTGGTATATAAAAGCGAGGAATATCAAAATAAGAAATCTATTATAGATGATGAGTTGAAAAACTGTCATGTATAAAGTTCGAAATTACAATAAAACATGCAAACACTTGACACTGGAAACAGCAACAACACCTTGCACAATAGTCCCGGAGACAACACTAGGCGTTGGCAGAGCAGTTGTCTCTCTGATCTGAGTCAAACCTTGAACCATAGAGTTATAAATGTTTTTGACGAGTTTTCCGTTAAGAGCGCCATTGCCCAAGTGGTGGAGGAATGGACCACTAGTAGCCGCCGATTGTTCTTCCACTGCAATATCCGTCATTGTGTTGCTTAATTTTCGAATAGCCTCATCAGCGGTTGTATTGAGCACTAAAACACTGACGTTCATTCACACATAACGACGCACGACAATACCGACGGCACTACTGCACTTTCTAGGTGGTGGTAATACTGCTTTCCCGGATTTCAATTGTTGATTGGCAGTATTGCCGTCGACAGACAGTCTAAACCTTCCATCCAACGACGGTTGCAGTGAGGGTTTATTGAGCTTATTCTTCACCAGTTGCACTACAAATGAGAATGTGCAGTGGTTGAGAGCGGTAAGACAATTACGCAACAGTATGATGAACTCATTGATATTATATTTGACTTCCTTGTCGATAATTCTACGTGTGACTGCCCACACACTTCGAGTGTATTCGATGTTGAAACTCGCACTACAGAGACCAACTGTAAACGCACCTTAAACACCCAACTGCATTACTTGACTACGCAGCAGCTGTCACCCATAGATTTGATGCAGTAATGTACGTGGGTTAAGAAGGTGTTGCCGTACGGCATTCCCTCGGCGCTTGAACTACATGCCACCTTTATATGACCGGGGTTCTTGGTCACGTTCTAATTTGAGAACATTCGTTAAATTTGACAGTTGCACTAACAAACGTCTTTAAGCTACTACAGATATAAAATTTTAACGGTAGAAGTTAATTCGTTAAAATATTTCAGCGAGAGTTATCAATTAAAATAACTCAATATGTTTCACATGCGGTCGATTATTATATAATTCAAATAGGTTACGTGCAGTTTGACGAGTAATTGCATAATTGAAAAATATTTATCGTAATACTTAATAGCTAAAGAAACCAGGAACATTGTTATGTGATAACAATAAATTGTAAAACGATGGCTCTGAAATTGTAACCACAAAAGTTTATTAGTAGTAATTAGCGCGTTTAATTTTTCAATTAATTGGTTGATTTAAACACTAAAAACAGAAATTTATTCAATAGAGCTTAAATATATATATTCAAAGTTTCAGCTAATTGTAGTTCGCGTACGTGCATAATCCACCATTTCACGATATGAATATAGCTATTTCAATTATTTATCAAGTAATAATTGTATCAGAAAAATAAAGTACAAGCAAACGTTTGTCGACTGTAATGTGATACCTTGGACATAATCCTACAATTGTGACTTTTTAATCCGACCGTCAAACTTAAAACCTGAAAATCATCAAATACACAACGATAAATATACTTTTATTTGGTCAATATCTAACAAAATAATTATTATTGTTATAAGTTCAAATTTTTGAATATCGTGTAATTCGCGCGTAAAATTTAAAAAAAATCGGACATGCGTACTTGGGGGTACACACATACTGACACTACTCCTTCACAATATTGTAGAAGATAGTAGGTTACAGGAGTTTAACAACAACCACTCGTAATGAATTAAACAATTTATGTTGAATAATTAAGTTAAATTATAAAAAGTTGAATATTGGCATCATAATAAAGTAGCTATTGAGAATATAACTTAATCATGAAAAATACGAGTCAAACCACCGACGCTTTTTTAAATTAGAGTGTACAAATAGCAAAGAGTGGATGAGTAGAAAACGTGCGATTAATACATCGATTGGAAAGTGAAGAATTTAAACAATACAGTGGAAGTTTAGACAAAGCATGAATTAAGAACTAATTAAATGAAACAGCGCGATGTGAGACGATGGACATTTAGGTTGATGACAATTACGTGTTTGGCGGTGGTCTTTATTGATTTCCCACACCACTGTAATGGGATGCAATAGGTGGTTTCACGTACGAACTCGTTATCGCTATTTCCAGGCGTGTCTACGGATGAGTATTCTGCAAGGAATGAACAACGAGAACGTACAGCAGTCGAGCATACTTGACAACTTTTTAATCTGAATAAACTCCTTGTTGACATCGGACGAGAGCGAAAACAACTCATCAAACAACTCATCGTAGTCGATATAAATCAGTTCTTGAGTGATGTGGTTTGGTAGATAAGAGCAATCACATTCGATGGGGGCATCTTGTTCTTCCGAACTCGGCTCCTCCACATTGTTATCTTCATCATTTACAGCGGCTACAACAGTATAATAGACGCTGCACGTAACTTGGTTTGTGTTACAGTGAACGTTGTTATCATTGTCATTGAAAGTTGAGTTGGAATGAGAACACTTTGAGACAGCCGATTTGTATTTGGTCAAGGTGGGACTTTGATCATTTCTCGCGGAATGGCTAATAGACTGCGAAGATAGCACATTAGCACTGTCAATGGTGAAACTGGCACTGGTGTCGTCGTTGTAAGGGTCCATGGGAGTTTTCGCGTCCTCAGTATCATGCTCAATAACAGAGGTAGAAGCATCGTCAATAGACTTCTTTTTAGTTTTTTTATTGGTCTTTTTGAAGATTTTGAGTCCGAGCTTCAATGATTTTTTGAGACGAGTGGAATCAGTTTTGGAGCAAGATTTGTAATCTGTTGACTCGACTAGTTCTTCATCATCGATCGCACAGGACGTGGATTGGACAGCACCGTTGTTGGAGTTGTTGGAGGAGGAGCTGGACCTAGCAACCGTAGGCTGCTGCTTGGCACTGTCTAACGAAGGATATTTGTCTACGATGTGCATCACTCCATAAGCAGAACACTCCCTAAATACCAACGAATGAGAGATTACGAGAGTGCCCATGAAATGGATCAAATGGTTATTGCTGAGTTAAATCAATCCAAATTACTTTTGTTCTTTATTGACTATAGCTAAATATAAAGTTGAAAAGTGACCGAGGAGACTGTAATGTCGTACATGAATCGCTAGCCAACTGTTTATTTGATGTGCTTTTGAATGGATTATTTAGTTGGAACGTTTGCGAAGAGGACAGTTGATTCAACGTCAGCGACTTTTTTAATACTTTTTGAGTGGAGTATTCACCTTAAATCTAATATTATAATTCTGCATAGATGATCGAAGCACTCGTTCTCTCTGAAGCGATTGATGATCTAGAACTGACTAACATCTTATACAACTTGTCTGGCAGAATGGCATTCTATGATAAGCTCTCTTATGACTCACTCCAGCACTGCGATTATACTTGATTATTTAGTGTGAAGTGCCAAAGTTGATGGAGTAGTAGGTAGGTTTTGTCGCGATTCACAAAGCCACTCAAAAACACCTATGCACATTTAAGCTCACTGTGGTCAAGTGGCTAAGCAAACCTTTTCAGTTGGCGTTAAAATTTGAATAGCGTTGGGAATGATCAGTGCGGACTTTTGTCTTGTTATACTTATTATGTCGGCCCATTTAATGACGGCCTATAAATCCAGAATATAATTAGACGTTAATTTATAAATTATAATGGATGAAGACTGCATTCAGTTGTCATTATTATTCATTATTATTATTATTATTAGATGGAGAGTAGAAGCTATAGTAAAATTACCGTCGTCTCTATTCCAAATATATTCGCGTAAAACCACAAATGCTTTATGCACACACGCAGCCGTCCATTGATAATTATTTCTTTGTGCAGCGAACAATAAAAATCTACAGAAAACTAGCGTGCGAGTTTCCATACGTGCAATACTGTCCAGTACGACTTCGCCATTGACGTCGATATCAGGGTGTAGCTGACTCATCAGCCGAAGTTTTGAGTTGTTTTTCTCTGCCAGGAGCCTTTCCTTTTTCTAGTAGTGTTCAAGTAAAACGGCAATTTCCAGTGAGTCGTTACGCTGGGAACTGAAGACTCATTGGCCGATTCATTCAAGTTGCTGTTGTTATTGTTACAAGTGGTTTTGTTGATCTCCTCCACTTCCTCGAGATCCATTCAAAAACACAGCACTCAGCCGATCACTGATGATTATACGAAGAGTTTAATGTTTTTGACGGGCATGCGTAGCCAATCCATCCGTCATTTTATTAGGGTGATTTCGTGGCTTTTTGTTCTCTCTGTTGAACGGTGTTGTCGTGTTTGATTTTTAGCTTGTGGAACGTTCAACTGTTTGCTGTGTCGGAGCAGTAGGCGGCCAACTGAGTTGCCAAGTCCAAAGTGATTAGCGGTCAGAGGTGTAAATGTGAGATCGTTAATAATAATTAATGATGTTATTCATTCGATGCATTAAACTTTATTAATTGACGGCGAACATTCAATCCGTTAATTTCATTTAATAGCTGATATCAATTCGATCCATTCAAATGGTAGTGAGCGTCAACACATTGGTTGGACGTGTTGACGCTCAAACGTTGACGTCTTATAGCCACTTAGATATGCTTGGAAAAAGTGGTTGGCGTCTGTGGTTCAGTTAGTAGTTGGATTGGTGCATCAAGGTGACATTGTTATTTCACGAAGGACCGACTGAAGTAGGAAATGAGACGCCTCCGCAAATCACGACTTACACAAGCTAACAAATTTCCTCGGAGTTTCATGTTTATTGGTTGTATTTATGTTATTAATGGGGTACACAATGTAATGAACGCGTGCGACCACCCTTATAATTTTAACCTAGGTGCTAATCGTTGTATTGTTATTCCCCAGTATTGCATATGTAGTCAGTTGGTTATTGTCTGAATTCAACATTAGATCGCATATTGATCGTGTTGTCATGTTCAATACGCCTAGTTTCGTCGTTTCCCAAGGGAGTGCGTTAATATGGTGTTTAATAAGTCCACGTTTAATTATAATGGTATAATTCTTATTGGTCATTGTTATATTGGATTGTGATTCCATAGAAGTGCAACTATTATTGGAACACTCTCTTACAGCTATATAGCCCCCATCTTTATACTAGGGCATTAACATTATAAAGTTAATCCGCTGAATATAACAATCTTTTATTGTTGTTCAATATTGTATTATGAATAAAAGTTACAAGACTATATATATTCGATTTTTAATTGACATTGTAAGACTAGTGTAATTTTAAAGAATTTGCGTGGAGTGTTGTTTGTTCAAATTTCATGTCTCCCTCTATCGCATGGAGTGGTAAAGGCGTTCAATATTTTAGCTGTTAGAATATTTTTGTCCATAAAACCCCACAATTTTCCGTCTTGTTTTATGCTTGCCAAGTTGTCGAAATAAATACCATACAAGATGTCGAATAATGCCAATATTTTAGGTTTTTATTCGGTTGACTGCGTTTTACATCACAAAAGTTGTCTTAGAGAATAGCTCAATGATACTTTAAGATTGTAAAATATACTGAAGCTAATACCACAGCTTTAGAAGCTATCTGACTATGGGTTGCAGTAGTTGTAACTTCAACATGGACATAAAACGGTGTCACACGCAAACGAATACAGCTAACATGCGTGCGCACACAAATAAAAATGCATTTTAATTATAACAATTTATAGGAGTAGTTTGTTGTTACGGGTTGACAAATTAAGTTAGAGTTAAGCCCGAAGAGTCATGTAATTGCATGCTTAGAATAAATAGTTATCGTTAGATTGTGGTTACTCCTTTGTGGGGGGTCGACCGAAATATACTTATACAGTTAGAATGAGGGAGAAATCAAAATCACATTTGATCTCAAAAGTTATTAAGTCGCACTGTTAGAACTTGAAGTCGTTTACTTAATAGCGAGTAGAAAAGTAATTAGAATAAACATTAGGATGAAATTAATATTATCGCATACATTAAACACACCCCTACTACACGGGTTAATGCTGGCAATTGCAGCACATGTCCACTACACTCGTCAACATACAAAATTAACATGCCCACTACACTCGTCAACATACCAAATTAAATTGAGTACACCTCTTCCAGTGCAATTAACACAATATTGTTGAAGAATACAAAATAACGCGTCTACAATCGAACTATGACGCGCTTCTATTGAACATTTTGGTGGTGCACACGTTGTACGAGCGCGTGAAACTTTTGCGATTGCAAACACTTCAAAGGTTCTGAGAGTTCTTGATGACTCTTTTCTTGGTGTACGGCTGCTTTCCTTCGATTTTGTCGTATATCGAGTTGAGTCTGAACTGTTTTTCGAGGTACTCTACAAAATAAACACAATAGTTATTGACAATTGCAGCGGGAGTATAAAAAATTGAAGTGGGAAGAGTACACCGAACTCCTAAATTACGAGAATGTAACTTGGCTACCAAGTTGACGTCGGGCAACTTGAACAGCTTTACACACACCGACCGCGCCATGAGAAAGTTGACGAGGAAGTTGATAAAAATGACGGTGGTCAGAATGAGCAGGTACCCGATTTCCATGTTCTTCATGTAGAAAAACAAAAACAACCCCAAAGGAATGGCCAATAATCGAATTTTTCCTCTGGAAAACGCCAGCTAAATGTTTCTTGACCGATTGCACTGACGAACGAATGAGTTACAAATGGAAACAGCGAGACAGCGAGGTAAATGAGCGGCATTGTGCACGAGGCGTCCTTCTGTCGAAGTGAGGTCATGTAGAGTAAACTTGGGGCGTAGTCGTTGTTATGAACGGTATTTTCAGTTGCACTTTTGGATTCGGCAGCAAGCACAGGCGTGTCTGCACTCTCTATAGTCCAGTCGGGCTCATACTTCTCCGGCAGCTGCAGGTACTGGTCTGGCAGTTGCCTGTAGAGGTAAAACGATATCATAAATAGCAGCGCTCTGAACAACCCAATGATATACCGCTAAATTGAACGCATTAAGTGGACCCCAGTTAAACTGCGATTACGTGCACTTGCGAACGGTTCACGCTCTGCAAGCCTTCCATATAGTGAGCCTTTTGCTTCGGGTCGCTCGGAGCTTGGGTTCCGTAGAGCTTTTGAAGGTGCATCAATTCGGCCTGCGCCTTTGCCAGTCTTACTTTGTCTTCTTTGACTAATAATAGTTACGACCGTTAAACAACAAAATTCGCAGTGGTTTAAGTGAATGTATAACGTTCGTGTTCTCTCGAGTTTAAACTGTAAAACAAAACTTTCTCAACGAACACAGGGATTTCGGCCAAAAAACTCAACAACCAAGAGACAACTTTAAATGAGAAAATTGGCGCGGACTAACACACTCAAAGTCAGCATGGAAAAAACTAGCTTCGAGTATCTCATATTCCAGAATTCAATTCAGAAATAATATCCCCTTTTTAAGTGAGCATCCAAGAAGGATGAAAACCATCACCACTCTATGCCACCACACTCTCCACATACATTCGAAGTAACAAACACACTACTTATTAAATGGTATTAATGCTGTTACTAAATAAAACAATGCATATAAAGTATAGTCAACGTACACATGAAGTGAGCCGCCAAGTTCAACGCTATGTTCGGTATCATCAAAAACACCACAACATAGTTGGAGGGTATCCCCAAGGGGTCCAATATGTTCATCGCTTTTGCGAAAAAGTTTTCACTGATCATATTCACCGTGCTAGTGGAGAATATTCTAAATTCGCCAAGCTTGGGCTCTGATACGATGCCTGTGTATTTTTCGCCATGGTCCATCAAGGTTGTTGCTTCGCTGTCGGTGATTAGAGTGTTGGTAGGTGTCTGCAAGCTACATTACCAAATGGATAAACGAATAATTACATTGTGCGTTTTCAACAGTTTATCCGATTGAGGCGGAGCACCTTCACTGTGGATCCGGCGTACGACACCAAAACGGCAACGACTAGTGTAGTGTGCCGAATGAAACGCGTGTGCATTGCGCAACGCTTCCATGACCGTCCTGGAATACTTATGCATGCTCAACAAACTCCGCATCCACTCATCAAAGCAGCGTTAACCTCGAGGTAACGTGATTATTCTATTGAGCTTATCCAACTTGTTAAAGGTACATTTACCTGTTAGAGAGAACGCGAACTGCAACGCAGACGTCTTTTTATTAGGAAAATTTTGCTGTGGGCTTTTTTGCAAAAATATTCGAATTTTTCAACAAAACTGCGCGCGGCTATCCCCTCAATTTTAAATTTGTACAATACTATGCGTCGGAATGCAAACTAGGACGTTTGAAACATGCAAAACAATGATAAGCCCCATTATTCACGCACAATCATGAGGAAACTTACGCGTTAACTCGCCCAGACCTTCGGCGGGGCCATGTGGAATCTGTTTCATCGCACTTCTAACAGCCACAATCTTATGCGTTCATTGAATAAATTCAGTTGACCCAAAAAGTATCAGTATAATCTTGCTAAATCACTCATTTTGCATTTTTCATAAATTACAAATTCAAACATGCGCGCGTTTACGTAATTCTGACACAGGTATTTTGAAAAATAATGAAATATCGAACAATTTAAACAACAACAATAAGGAATAGTTATTTGTTCCGCTCAAGTAGAAAACCACACTCAGTTTATTAAAAGAAAGAAAATTAAAATGTTCTGCATTCAAGGCGGGAAAATACTGATTTTTTGCAAAAAACGCAAAAATATTCCCCCAGGTTTTAAAAAGCACCTATTACATTTTAAAAATTTTATCAAAATCTCCAAGTGTTTTCATCACTAATTCAAATGTTCGCGTCGCTCAGCTTTCGTGTTTAAATCTCTAAAGATATTTATTCAATAGATTTTCTGCTACGCATCTGTAAAATGCAATATGAATGAACTGCAACAGGGTAGAACATGAAAACTATTTAAAAATATCACTCAATGAATGTTAGGAGCTGAGTTTAAAGTTTTGTTTATAATGGCGTTTTTGGACTTTTAAATTATTTTCTTTACTTGTTAATTTCTAAACATTCTCAAATTTTCTATCCACATAAATCGAGTGGTTTTTATAAGCCACTTTCCCATTAGAGTGGTATTCAATATAGAAAACTTATTGTCTCGAGTGAATGAAGTTCTTTAATGACGACAAGAAATGAATCCTCGAATATTGACCTACACCCGCTAATGAATTTCGAAAATTCGAAGAAATGTGCGTTTGAGAATGCACTGATAATTATTTAAGTATTTAAAAAGTCCATTTCCCATCAATCACCTAGTTGTTACTTCCTAACACACTCACAGAGGAGCAGCAAACCACTTAGCACTCAACAAAAGTTTATATAACTTCTATAGAAACCCGGGTATTGTAGCTAAACGAACGGCGCACACGGTTCAAGACTAATTTTAATCGAAACTTTTTTTCACACACGTCCAAGCTCCCCTAACAACTAAAGATGTAGATTAAATCGTCAAGTGTTTTAAAAAGGGGCCAAATTAAACGGCTAAAAGCACATTTACTGAATGTTGTTTCAACTTTAGTATACACATAAGTGCATTGAAGGAGTTTCTACATCTATAGTTCGAATCCGGAGCGGAAAGAATTATGAAAACTATTATTTAAATGTCGCTATATAAAATGATATTGATGGTTTTAACTAAACGCGGTATTGTCAATTATTTTACAAAAATAAAGAAACCGACTGTTTATATGATGAATTTCAAATAAATTATTGATTGGGCGAGAGAAAGATTTGTAATGCACTAAATTCCAATAATGTATGTATAGTTGCATAAATCGATCATCCAGCCACTGGTTTGGGTATATGTTGGTATACGTCGTTAACATAGTCAACATACAAAAGCTCCTTTTCGCACACAGTTTCACACAACTCTTGAGTCTTAAAATTGTTGCTGTTTCCTCCGATACCCCCACACTTAAAAGATTCACATTTTCTAGTTGTATTATTATACCACCAACGTGTCACATCTAAATTTCCAGTGTTCGCAATTGTAGCAGCATTGTAGACTGATGCTTTAGATTGGATGCACGTTTCTTCAGCAGTGACAGTTTTTGGTTGAGCAGCTATAGTTAAAGTAATAAAGTTGAAATGAGTTAATTGAAAAGTACCAGCACCGCAGTAACTGCTGCACACTTCCACGGATGGAAAGTTGTTAGTATCGGCAGTGAAAGTTCCCGGCCAAGTTTCCATTCGTTTGCATATATCGGTATTTTTGTCGTAGTAATAAGCGGTGGTGATTTGATTCTCACTTGGGTCTGAGTTTGGTTTTTGAAATTGCTGTCCACCGTCTGCTTTACAAGCGGCTACTTTATCATTTTCTTCAGCTATAATTCGTAGTTATTAGTAACTGCACAACCAATTATTAAATTATAAAGGTAATATATCGCATGTGGACTTGAAATAAATTAATTACGGAAACATGTTTTGACACACGTATGAAAGTTCATAAACAACCCTCTTCTTTTGGCGTGGTTGTCCTCTACTGCAGAATAAATGCATTGTTTGTTTATTGTGTCAGCGACGATTTCCACGGGCGGCTCAGCACTATTTACATCAGGCAAAACTTGACAATCAAATTTATTGGGAATTTGATTATCTTGTAAGGTTAATGCTTGAATGTCACCTGCTGTGAGTTCGCCATTTGCGCTATCTAAACGGCGCCCATTTTGCTACTGCAATGCAACTACAAAAACGCATACTTTGACAGACTTGTTTGCATTCGTCTGCTGTGTCGTATCGATTGTGGTTACCACCACAACCAGAATACCCAAATTGAACACACTCGCCATTCTTAGATGCGGTTTTTTCATTGATAGTTCCTGCTTTTCTAAAGAAAGACCATTTTTTGGTTGCCGTACTGGTGTCTGTACACACTCCCTTAACTGCCGGAATGTGGTCGCAACCTGTAAGCTTCTCGTTCGGCGTAAGAGTCACTAGCACAACAATAAATGAGCGTGTGAACACCTCATCCCAAACTGGTTGAGTTATTAACAAACTTACAGTGTTTTTCACATTTTTCTTCTGTGGAGAAATTGTTGAAATTTCCACCAGCACCTAAGTAAGCCAATGGACTACAAGCACCCGTCTCTGTGTCGACAAACCATCGATTAATCACAAAACAATCGACATTGAGTGTTTTTCCGTAAGGACAGCGACCAGTCTTCTTGGTGTAGTCGGGAAGTGGAAATTCTAGTGTTTGCGATTATTTGGTGATGTTTTGTCAATGTCGTTATACCTGACATTATCCGTGTGAAAAACACGGTGAAAGCGAATGCTATTCCTACTAGCAACATGTTCAATTTAGCGATACAACTGAATATCTACTGCACTTCTCGCTATTATCCCTTATTTTTGATTCATACGAACTACTCCGTTGGCCAGTTACATCAACAAAGCCAGTATCGAAGAAACTTGAAATCCGATACATTCTTACAATGTAGTAAAGCGAAAGTATAAATCGGCGTGTAACCGTTATTTTAACATTTGTTTTCTGTTTGCAATTTCAAAAGATGAGTGTGTAAGTCTTGCTAATTGTCGAATAAAGTCGCAGATCAGAAAAAAATATATAAAGTGTATAATATTAATTAGTTATCAATGGTATAATCTAGTTGTTTATATTTTTTATAAGTTGAGAGCTTCTTGTAAATTTATATGGTTTTATCTTTGCACAAGCTTTCACAAAGTACTTTTGAGAAAAAGTTGTTTACATTTCCTCCAATTCCACCATATTGAAAGGATATACAAGCATTTTCAGTTGAGGAGTAGTGCCATCTTTGTATATCCAAATTTCCGTTCGTAGCCTCATTATTTGAGTCATAAACTGATGCAACACCCAATGCACAAACCTCTTCAGCGGTTTCATACTCTTCATTATTCCCTGTCAAATTACATTTAATCATGCCAACACACCAAGTGTTACCTCCACAATAACTCATACACAAATCTTTTGACCCAAAATTATTATTTTCAGGGTCGAATTCACCTGGCCAACCTTCCATTTGGTGGCACTTTTGGTTATCCTTGTTGTAGTAGTAACTGGTAACTCTAGCATCTGCACCCAAGTTAGCTTTTGTTTTAGGGAATATGTAAGGCGCGGTCTTTCTGCAAGCTGGTATTTTATCATCGTCAGTTGCTAATTATCAGCTTTAACTATAGGTTAATGTTGTAGTTGGTTACGTAAGCAAGTTTTGACACACTGTTGGAAAGATTTGAATGTTCCTTTTGGGCCTTTAAAATCACCTTGCACATCTTCGTCAACTTCTTCGTACGTTGCAACTGCAGCATAGACACAACGACGACGTTTTACATCTGCAATTATACCAGTTGGTGGGTTTTCAGAATTGATTTCTGGTTTGATATTGCAATGGTATTTATTAATAGCCTCGTCTAAGTTAATATATTGAAGCTTTCATAGTAAAAAATAAATATTTACTGACACAAAACCCTTCGCACTCTTCTTTGCTGTCGTAAACGTTATTGCTTGATCCACAACCAGTGTATTTAAATGACTGACATTCCTCACCACTTGCAGTTGAATGATACGACCATTTATCTACATGCGTTGTTGGTCCACAAGCCCCAGATACTGCAGGGGTTTCCGCACACCCTTTGACTTTATCATTATCAGTGATGGTGTCTAGTTGTTCAATTAGATATATAAAATCGCCAAAAAATACAGTGAGCTATGCATTGCTCTTTAGTGGCGAAGTTGTTAAAGTTCCCAGAGAATCCTTTATATGTGAACGGTTTACACTCCTTTGTTGTTGTGTCAATGTACCACCTGTCAAAAAGAGGACAGCTAGTATCATCGGTCTGTTGAGCTTCATGAGGACATACCCCCACCTTCATAGTGTAGTCATCATAGGTATTCCCTATAAATGATTAGATCGCGTTTACTGGAAGGTTGGTATACTAGCAAGTTTGCGAAGCGAAAATGTGCTGCAAAGTAGAATAAAAATCAGAACAGGTTTCATGCTAATCTACTAAAATCGTTAAAACCGGATCAACTTGAAACCCAGTTCAATGCTAATTCAACAATTTGCAGAGTTGATGAATACCTATTAAGACTCGAGCGTTTGGTATTAGTATCACTCATATTGAAGTTATACCATTTGCATTATTCGAAATATACTAGTCCAATTCATATGATATGGTTAATGGCTTAATTTCATATGTAAATAAAAAGTTAGTTGGTTTAATATTGTAAAAAGGTGCCATTGTAAATTATGCCCAATGGTATGCGATCTGAGCAAAAGTAGACAAAAATAGAGGTTAAACAATATAAACCGTTAATCTTTGTGTGTGGACCTTGTGCAATTGTAAAAAGTAATGGAAGTGTGTTTGACAAACTACGCGCATACTTGTTGCGATTCGTTAATCAATCAATAATATAATTTAATCAAAGTGCAAAACAAATTACTATATTAAAACGAAGGTTCGGCAGTTTAAGCAAGTAAGACATCGAATGCACATTACGCAGATTAAACGAGAATCGAATAACCTTACTGTTTGCTGTGTTTATGAAAAAGAAAGCCAATAAAATGGTTTTAACTTTATAATTGATATGATTGTCTGATTAAATATAGGACTAATAATTCGCGACCTTTATTCTGAAGGTATATTCGTTCATCCGATCAAATTGACGATAATACACTGACGACAAGGGAAAGAAACTTGACTAAATGAAAACGGCGCCCATTTCCTTATTATGCTCGCATTATAACGCAAATTGATAACCATACAATAGATTATATCTAGATCCAAGCTACAATTTTGCATTCCTTCGATCCATAAATATAATAAAATATTGACGTATGTAACAAAATAATAATTTGGTTAAAACTTTTTAAACCGCTTTTCAAATCTTTATTTTATTTCTTAAAATGTATCTTAAATTAGATTAATGGAATAGGTCTGTAAAATATTTAATTGCTTATTCTACTCTACTACCTAATTTGTTGCAAATAGTTAGAGCTAAAATTCATGAAATAAATAATCTACAATGTTGCCTTGGTTAAAAATGAAAGTCCCACCAGTTATCATGAACCTATTACTTTCCTATACATGTTCTAAATCTCGGTATGTAAACTTGAAAAGCAATAAAAAATTATAACCAAAGATGCGCACTCCCATAAAAATTGTTGGTTTTTTTAAATTTTATAGTAAATGTAAATTCAACTAGTTTTAGTCAGTAATATTGTTAGTCTATAGTTGTTTGAAAATAGCGTTCTATAGTTGAACTCGGTGTATTTGTGAGGTCGCGCTCTAAGAGTTAGTTTTGCACACTAATTCGCAAGTGCTTTTTGCTAAAAAGTTGTTTCCGTTTCCTCCAATACCACCATACTGGAAAGATAGACAAGCGTTGTCTCTGCGAGAGTAGTACCATCGTTGTACATTCAAATTACCGGACGTAGCTTCATTATGCGGGTCGTAAGTTGACGCCACATTCAAATCACAAATCTCTTCAGCGGTTTCGAAATCGTGATCAGTGCCTGTCAAACTACGTTTAAATCATCAACGCTCGCAGTATTACCTCCACAATAACTCAAACATAACACTTTGGAACCAAAATAATTTTTCTCCATGTCAAATTCACCGCCTGGCCAACCCTCCATTCTGACGCACTTTCTCTCGCTCTTGTTGTAGTAGTAACTGGTAACAATGTCAGTTGTAGTCCAGTTGGCCTGGGCTTTAGGGAATATGTAAGGTTTGGCCTGCTTACATGCTGGTATTTTGTCATTTTCCGTCGCTATTTATCGAATGAAAATAGTTTATCAAATGAAAAAGTTTATCAAATTAAATAGTTTATCAAATGAAAAAGTTTATCAAATTAAATAGTTTATCAAATGAAAATAGTTTATCAAATGAAAATATAGGCAGTAGTTTATTGGGTTACGTAAGCATGTGTTGACACACTGTTGGAAAGATACGAATACTCCTCTCGGTAGGTTGCTACCCAATTCTGCTTCGTCCTCGCCACCATCGTATATCTCAATTTCGTTGTATGTTCTAACTGGAGCATACACACAACGACGACGTTCCACATCAGCAACTATACCAGTTGGTGGTATCGAATTGTCAATCCTCGGTTTAACGTTACAAAGATGTTTATTTGGTTGCTTATCTAATAGATTATTTTTGTGAAAACAATGTACTGAATACATAGTATATATACTGACACAAAATCCTTCGCACTCTGCTTTGCTGTCGTAAACGTTATTGCTTATTCCGCAGCCCTTATATTTGAATGTTACACACTTATCACCAACTGCTGCTGAACGGTACGTCCATTTATCTACAGGCGTTGTTGGTCCACAAGCCCCAGATACTGCAGCGGGTTCCACACACCCTTTGACTTTATCATTATCAGTGATGGTATCTAGTCG
>JAOPJI010008581.1:0-17819 GCA_027122695.1 Merluccius productus
GCTATTAACAAAAATAAGCTAAATGTAATTTCAATATTCTAATAACGACTATCACTGTTTAGGTTAAATTAATCGGACCAAGAGTTACCAATGATAACAGTGTTAATTTTTTCAAATTCGTCGACAGAGTACTTAATATCCTGGAATTTAATTTGAACGAAACCTATCCCCTTTCATCACTGAGCTTCGTTGGAATCCCGGTGTACGAAGTTTTCACCGATGGAGAATGGAACTTGATAATTATCGATGCAAATATTGTACGTTTAATTGATAGAAATGAGTCATTGAAATACAAGTTAACGGCTTCATTTTTGGTCACTTTTGAGTTGGTGAAACAAGTGAAATTACTTAAAGTATTTTTGCAAATTATTTTGTGTCACTAGTGGGTTCAAAGCATTGGTTTGGCTCGATGTTGGAACGAGTGGTGGATACAAGATACACTCACCAAACTCACGTCATATTATATCTTAGAAAAATTGCATCCTTCTGTAAAAACTACCTCTCTTTTAAACATGAATCATCAGAGTTTTGTTATTGATCATTACGCATTTGGTGCCAGTTTAACCGTCAACTCATCAGCAAGCCCTACTGCGTTTTTTGACTTTCGCCACGTATATACGAGCATTCGAGTAATTTATGTCCAAATACAACATCTCTACATCTATTGTAGGCGACTCATATTCTAAAAATGATATTTGACGGAATAGGGGAAAAGAAATTTTGGAAATTTCTCCACACCTCTCTGTTATATCTCAAAAATAATGGGATTAATTATAAAAATTTCTTAGCAGTTTTGAATATGGTAATTGAGAGACAAAAAATCTGGTAAATTTTAAATTAGTATACCAACAACACCAAATACCAGGAATTCTTTCACACTTGGCTCACCACTCCTGGAATACCGCTAGTTTCTTTGACAAGTTCCGATAGTATCAAAAAGAGAAATACATTAATACTTGTGCGACAATCGTTGTATAAAGAAAACTATTTGTCTGAGTAACATTAACCATTTTTTTATTTTTTAAATATCCAACTAAGAAACGATCAACGTACATGGTGCGTACCAATAAACATACTAATAAAGTACGAAAATGACCATTTACTGGAAAGGAGAAGATATTTTTTATGCAAACCACAACGTGAAAATTTTAATAGCTTACATGTGTGATAAGGATAATTTTTGTTTAGAGCGTATTCTATTTGATTCTGATATACAGTGGGCTTTCATTGATTCAAACTACGAAGGCATGTACGTGTCCAACTACAACAAAGTCGCAATTAAAAATATAGTACGAAACAAAGATAGTTGGGTTAAAGTAATATCGATCGTTTGGTGCAATAACTATTAGATTAACACCAGAGTATATCTCCGAGATTAAAACAAACTTTATTGGAGGATTCCATGCGATTATTAACGTAACAGGTATTGTCAGTTTATTTTTTATTGATATCATAGATTTGGGTTGATTGATCACAATGATGTTATTGAACTGTACAACCAACTAAAAGATGAAAAGGAATACCATTTTGTGCTGTCTTACATTAAATCTATGGCATCGTTGGCGAAGTTTAAGGTTGACAACAAAGTCTTAAATGGAACAATAAAGGTAGCGATGTTTTACAAATACATAAAGCAAGTCAATTTCAGGACCGATTCATTAATTACTTACATGAAACCTATGGTTACTTATTGAAAATGGATAATCACAGCCAATATTCCTTATATACTGACGACCAAAAGCAGTAACATATTTACTATCATAGTAAAACGGTAATAAATACAAATTTAGAATTATCAAATATAAAATCACAACTTGTTGCTTGTTTTTCAATTGCAGCGGGGTGAGAGTAATGCTGAGAGAATCGTTAACATACATGTGATGTTCTCAATTTTAAATTTATTAATCATTATTAAAGCTTCAATGAGCGTCTATTTCTATGGGGAAATATAACCTTCGTTAACATTGCTTTCAAAAATCTAATAGAGTACGGGAATAAAAGCGAATTCCTCTTTTTGGAGAAAATGTACATCAATGGAGTTGTACCCCAACTAAAAACCGCAATTTTAAAAACTTTGGCAAGCACAAATTACCAAGATTTATTTAACAAGTCTACTAAAAATTTCAACGTATAACTTATCAAATAATTAGGTACACCAGTGCAGATTTCATGGTAAACACTATCCAGAGTGACGAGGAATTCAAAGAATTTGTTATTAAAGCGGTTTTCCACCCTAAGCCTACATTTCGGGATAGGCTGAGAAATCTAAGCAAGGTTTGTTGGAAAAATCTTTATCAGGTGTATTTAAAGGTTCCATTAAACTTTTTTTAACTTTCATGTTTTAGAATAAAGGATGTGACCACTGACCCCGGTGATTCAGTTCGAAACCACATCAGGGCTTTAATAATTGGCAGATGTTTACGTTCTCTGGGTTAATAACCATGCGAACTTATTAATTTATTTACTAAGGATTACTATTGAGAATATTATTCGTTTTATCACAACTTTGTTTTTTGAACGCTTTTATACCTTTATCCGTTAGTCCTAGCTATAATATAGTATAATATCTACAATAACTATCAGTGTTTAGAATTAGAAGTTTATCATTTAATTTTAAAGACATAAGTTGTTAGTTTATGATTTAATTAAAAGTATTTTCTAATTAGAATTACGCGGGCATCTGAGTATGTGTACCTTACACCAAGTTACATAGATTTTAATGTTAAGATAACACTAAAATTTATTTTAGTTCATTGTAAAACTAAATGGAAATCGAGTAAAATGTGACATATTTTTTCATCATTTAGATAATGTCGTGGAATGACCCATCAAATTTGTATTCACATTAGAGGCAAAATGTAGCAACATTTGCACATAGAATTTGGGAGACAAACTATTTTAGGAACGATAATATGAAATATCTAATGCTTTCAAATTGACAAGAAAAAATATAATTAGTATTTGTTAATATTTACTTCAATTTCTAAGTTTATATTTATATATTAATTTAATAATTTCTGTTTAAAATCAAATAGATTAGAAACAGTAAGCTTCTTTTGCAAAAATCAATGACTTATAGTTAAAGGTGTTGATAATAAGTTACATTTGTTTATAAACTTTAAAGTTCAAATTATTAAAGTTGATTGTTTTATTATTCTAAATAAATAATTATTTAGAATTATTTTATTTTGTAAATAATTAACAATTATTTAAAATAATGCATTGCGAGTCTACTTACATAAATTTCAACCTAGAATATATCACTGATGATTTTGTAAATATAAATATATGGTGTTTCAAATGTATAATTATTTTAATAAATTTAAATAAGTACAAATTAAACTCGCACTAATCCTTGTTGTGTAAAACCTCAAAAACCGCAATTATTAATACTACATGCTAAAAATACTTAAAAAATTGAATCGACTATTCCAAAAAATATTAATTTATAATATTTAATTGTGAAATGTGAAATTTAATGAAAATGCTGCATTTATCGTTGCAACTCAGAAAAATATGTTGTAAAAATAATCCAATATGTGTTGTTTTTAAATCCATCAATTATGATTATAACTATTTAATGCAATTTCATGGAAATTCGAACTCAAGAGCCATTTGAGTTATATTGTTAACTCCAAACCCAAGTTGCCTGATGGTTTTGTAGAGGCTGGGTGGTGATTCGTGGACATCTTTTTGTGAAATAATTGAGCTTTTAACTAAATTAATAAATTTTATTAAATGCTTCAAATGTCTGATCTATAAGGTGTGCGTGGATTCATGATATGGAAATGCTTTATGTACATGTAGGAGTTTCGACTTGTGAAGCATCGCAATAACCTTCACCAACGCATATCCCTTTGGCAGACCAATTAAATTCTAGTTTATCCTATAAATGCATCGTTTTATATGAATTTGATTAATAATAAAGCATGTATTTGAGAGGTAGAATCGAAAAAAGCTGACCTGACGCGTATATTCAGGCATACTATTATACTCTCTTAATCGAGCATTATACAACGATACCTATGTAGAGTTACACACATGATATTTTAACGATTTATTACAATGCACGGAAAGCAATCGTAATTTGGCTTCAGTTGTGTAACTATTTATTGATGTTATTATGATGACAAGGTAATTTTAGAGGATTATTAAATATACTAGTTTTCCCTGTGCAGAAAACGTACTTATTGCAAACCTCAATTTGTAGTATGTATTCATCAAAGAAGACCGTTGGAAATCTGGAAAATTCCTGAATGAAAAATAACTAAATATGCGTCATCATTATATTAAATTTGAAATATTTAATGAAATCAACCCGGGCCTGATATTTTCTGAAAAAAGTATAGGTTTTTAGTTTCATTAAAACAGTTTCTAATTGGTCGTTTGCAAATTCAGTAAGACTATACTAACAAGTTGTATTGTGAAACTGAAAATATAATTGCATAAAAATACAGCAGCTTGAGAAGATTTTTTTATGCTACATAGGCCTATAAATAATCAACGTGGCTCCAAAATAAAAAATTACAAATAAAACTCAAACACAACGTAATAACCACACCCATGTATTTGCTATTATAAAAGGAAAACCTTTATAATATAATGATGTAATACGCGAGCATTTATCTTTAGTTAAAATAGATATAATTGTTATGTATATCAAAATGATTTAACTATTGATTTATGAAATATATTATGATACTCGGTCAGCAATTTTAAATATCATGAATATCCTCATAAAAGTACATCTAATAAATAATTATATTTTATTTAGTTAATAGCACTAATTGAAAACATTGTGTAGTGGGTAATGAATTTTTATGGGAATTTATCTATTTTCACAACAATAAAATAATAATTTTGAATTGCATTTGTATTGAAATTCGCACGCTATCTGATTATCTCTAAAATAAATTTAATAGATTAATTTTGATAAAATAGAAATATCAATGCTGAAATACTGATAACTAATTTCCCTGACAATTATAAAATTGATTCGAATTAATCCAAAATATATCAATTTGGGTTTAAACACTACCAGATATGTTAATCAAATATGATTTTATGCTAATTTATATCAATTGTTTCAACTCGCGTGGATATAATCATTCAACTATATTTAGAAATATTCCTAATCTTGGAAATATATGTGTAGTTTTAGAGTTTAATTAAAAAGAATTTGATTTAATAATGTGTAAGATTTAAAATGTTCTTATAATTTTAACACACGAATGAGTCAATTGTACAAATTTTATTAAATACTAGCGCGAAATCACTGGCGTTGCCCAGAAACAATTAAATTAAGTTTTCAATTAGTTGGTTGATTTTAAAAATGAAAACAGAAATTTATTCAATAGAGCATAAATATATTAAAAGTTCCAGCTAATTGTAGTTCGCTTACGTACATAATTCACCAGTTCACGATATGAATATAGCTATTTTAATTTTTCATCAAGTAACAATTGTGTTAGACAAATAAAGTACAATCAAACGTTTGTCGAATGTAATGTGATACCTTGGGCATAATCCTACAATTGTGATATTTTAATCCGACGGTCAAACTTAAAACCTGAAAATCATAAAATACAAAATGATAGACATACGTTTATATAGTCAAGATCTAATAAAATAATTATTTTTATAATTTAAAATTGTCGAATATCGTGTAACTTAGATGTATAATGAAAAAATGTTTCGGACATGCGTACTTGGGGGGCACACACACAAACCGACACTACTCCTTTATTATATAGTAGATCTCTTTTATATGTCTACAATTTCTTCAATATAATGTGGGCGATGTAACACTACTTCAGATATCTTAGTATAAGAAATTACTCAAGGTTTCATTTTAATATGTCAAAATGTCTTAATTTTATCACAAACATACGAATAAGTGGAAACGATTTAAAAGTTTTGCAACATTCATTATAAACCTTTAATTCTGCTTTAAAATTTTTTAAAAGCCAAATAGAAATGCACAATTTAGTGTATGTGGATCGAAATTTTTACCTTGAATTAATATTAAAATTTATTTTATTTATAAAATTTGGTATATAAAGTCAAAAATAACACAACTTCGAAGTGAATTGAAAATGTGTGTAATGTTATCAAGAAATGATAAATCAGATAATTTTTATCCATTCTATGGAGCTTCGGCCTCTAACTCCACTTGAGTTATTTTGATGTTTTGATGTCCGAGTCTTGCCAGTATGTCATAAGGAATAGACGAGTATTGGGGCCTATTTTGTGAGAATCTTAATGCTCCAACTAAAAAGTATTATATTTAAATTGCTCCAATGTATTACTATATAGAAAACAATCATGATCAAATAATTATAAGATTTTTTTTATATATACCTTCAGATAATTTTATTTGATCGGCATCACAAAAGTTTTTAATAAAGCATGTGTTCTTTGATTTATCAAGAAAGTCAACTTTTTCCTTTAAATTTCGTTATTTGATCAAATGTTCCTTAGTAGAGTGTACTAAATTTACTTCATGAGTAACGACACGATCTTCAATAGATCCGCCCAAATGCATATAATACAAGGTTGTCTGTATGATATTTAGAGAATTTAACAGAGATGCGTTATGTTTACAATACAGGGCAAGCACTCATGGGTTGTTTTTAGTTGGGTAACTAGTGATTAATATCATCATAGAATAGTTCAATCTGTGTTAATTTTAGTAAACATACTGGTGATTCCCGTACAAAACGCAAAGTATACACACATCTCTTCTTTTATTAGGTAGTTCTGTATAAGAAAAACATAATTTTTTGAGAGTTCATTAAGAAGAAATGTCTATATATTATTATAGTCGATGAACTATACAATTGTGTACTCGATGGAAATCTTCTTTAAAAAATTCCGAGCTCTTTAACCTTTCAAATGCACCGTCTAATTGCTCATTTACAAATGGCATTATTTTGAACTAAAATATAATTTTATCAAACTGACCTGTTTTTTAAAATATTTTTACGTCCTCCTGGCTAGATATCTTTATATTGGATAAATCTAAAAACTTTCAAGTCGCAAATACTATGAGAAGTTACAAAGGAAACTTAGGCATATTGTTAACATCAAACTCATCTTAAAATTTTTATCGCTTTGAAAATTTTAAAAAGCTACCGTTTTATATGGAAAATTGTTATCAGTTTATCAATTTTTGATATAATTTATACATGTCTTTAAAATGACACTCAATGATCAAATAAACATATCTACCGAATTTAATGTTGTTATCCTCAGATATTTTTACATTGATAAGCTTAAATAGATAAAGTTTAATTATCATTTTATATTGAAACCATATGGAAAACAGTACCAATCAATATATAAAGGATTATTTTAATAGTTGAGTTTGTGAGTATATTGTACATAGTTAATATCGGAGTTTTTGATTACACAGATATATTATCGTATAAATTCTGTCAACGACATTAAATCAACATCTAAAATATAAATATTATAGTTATTGTTTTATAAGTTAATTCGATTAGGAATATCATTAGTTACACCTATTCACGAGCTATCAGTATATATTATGAATCAATACGACTAAAGAAAATAGTTTATTTTTAAACAAAATAATTTATAACTATGCGTTCGTTTAAAATATTCTAAATCAACTCTATTCATTTCAAAATCAGTTTATCTTTATCAAATATGATTAATAAAGTTAAAGGTAGTCATGGTACTCTTCAAATTACATTTCCGAAGTTACTAAAAATTTGACCCATGCTTAAAAAATATAAATACACTAATGTAATGCGTTAACGGTCGAAACATTAATTTCACATTAAGCTATAGATATTTTTCTATTTTAACGCTATGAAATCTTTAAATATTATACTATTATGTTACATAAAAATATTCTAACGAATGACTGTAACATCATTGAAACTCTCAATCATTTATATAACATACAATATATTGCGACGATTATCGATAAATTAATAATTAATCATAATATTTGGAAATGCTAGTTTAAGGTATTTGATTATAATTAAATAAAGTAATTGCTTTTTAAATAATAATATATATGGACTCAAATTTTAATTGTTTTAAATGTCATTTTCAGGAAAATTTTAAATTTTATTTTCCGTATAAGGATGTGTGGATAGAATTTATAGACCATTATGAATTTATTAATGTGTAATGTCATATTGTTTTTGTCATTATATTACATATTACCAAAATATTTTAATCAAAAATAGGAGTAATATGCGCATATGGTTCAAAATAAATTGAATGCCAGCTATTGGATCTCAAAGTATTATAGAATGTTAATTTTATATCTAATAAATCAAAGCTTGTCATTTGGAAACTTACTATATATCATCTTGATTCTAGAATATAGATAGTGAATTTGTCAATGTTTGTAATATGTATATTCCTTATGGATTTAAATCCATAAAATACTGAAGTAAAGACCCATGATATATATCATCATGTACTTCAGAAATAGAGGTTGTTATATAATTTAAGACCACCCCATTACTACAATTATAATAAACAAATATCATATAACAAGGGTTCAGTATAAATAATCTTACTTTGTTTTAATAATTTAAAAGCATTGGTGTATTTACTACAATAGTTGAGAAAAAATTAAGATTGAATTCATTAAAGATAAATTAGATATATAGATAGATCTATGTGATTCGATTTATAATACTTACTGAATCTATCGTGTTATTGTTGTTTTAGTGTTACTATTTTTATATAAATTAGAAATAATATGAACTTTAGTGTGAGCAAAATATTTCCACCAAAAGAAAATCCTGATCGAGCGATGAAAAATACTTGATAAATATAAAAAATTGATTAATTAATTTGTGTCGAAATTATTTTGATTTAAAAAAAAATAAAAATTTTAATTGTTTGATACCAAATAATTATTTTAGATATATGAGCCAAATGCAATTTTAACTTGTATTATGAGGATACTGCATCAAAGTTACGGAAATCTTATACTAAAAATCTTTTATTTAAACTAGCAAAAAATAAATTTATTTATTTGATTACAGAAATTTTAAATCTAGGGAATTACCAACTGAAATTGGTGTATTAGAAGCTTATATTTTCTTATAATTATTAAGCTTAGACTGAGACAAAATTAATAGTAATTTAATAAAAAATCATTATTATTTAATAACTGAAAGTACGTTTCAATTATTCTTAAGTTCAGTTATTGGGTAAAAACCTATTAATACCTATAAATGTTAACAAAATGCTGATAGAAACAATTATTTCATTAATAAAAACTGTGGTTTGTTAACTCATTTTTAATATATTAAATAAGTTAATATATTATTAATTTAATGATGAATCACACTATTCCGAGAAACTATTTTTGCATTGTCAATAAATTAATAACACATCTAAGTTTTGTTATCGGATTCTAGAGTTAATTCTGCATTATAGGAGCCAAAACCCTATTGTCTAAAAATTCAAGCAAATGTTATTTAAAGCTGGAAATTAAATTGAGACATTTTGGTGAATAAAAATGTTATAAACCAAGTTTACATTATTTTTCCAAAAATAATAAGTTTTAACTTGAATTGATACACGTTAAAGAGGAATTGAACTTCAAGTTATCTATGGAAATCCTTCATGTTAATCTAAAAATGAAAACTTTTATTTTATTTAACAAATATTTATATTTTATGTCTATAACTATGTTTATAAAGTATATTTGTACAATAAAATAGTATTAATGTATAACTCAAAAAGTGTTTCATTGATCCATGTTTCATAATTTGTCATGACGAATTTATACCATATAAAATCCACATTCATCAATATGTATCAGGATAATGAGGCATGTTACATTGTTTTAAAGAATTAAATGAGAAGAGCTAACTTTGCAGATAATCATTTTGTGAATTAATATTAAAGTCAAATTATAAATTCCTTATATAAACATTAAAATTCTTTACAGTGTAAACCATATAATAGAACTAAACATTTAATAAGTCAATAAATAAAAGTAATGTTCAAACGATTGAATGAAATAAAACGATAAAGCGATACATTATTGCTAGGTGAAAGAGTCTGTGTGTTAGTTTATTTTTAAATGCAGAAAAAATCCAGTATGTAAACGAAACATAATTGAAAACGTGTTTGTTCAAAACTTTTACTTAGAAAAACTGATACGGCTAATTTTTAAAAATTTGGGGATTCAAATTGAAGAGTGATTTTAGCGTTATCTCTCCCAAGTTGTGCGATGTTGTCGACGAAGAAAGAGGATTCTTCAGGGACGCTTTGAAAGTCCCTTAGTTGAAATTCTAAAATAGTGTTACATAAAAATAATGACAGTTTAATAAAATATATAGGGTTATAATGAAATCTAGAAGAAAATTGTGAAATACCGACAGGATTTACGATTTGAGATAGTAAACAGTATTTTTTCACAAAACAACTGTTTTTCGATTTATTGATAAAACCCACTTTTTTCTATTTGTGTCAGTTTAATTAAGTATAAACACATTTGTATATATTTGCACAAATTACATATGTTGTGACTTGCTCTCCAAGAACTGAACCCAAATGCATATAGTACAAGTCCGTCTATATGTTATTTTGTAAATTTCTCACAGTTGTTTAAATTTACAATACAAGGTAGGCATACGTAATTTTCTTTCAATCCATTAACTGATAAATAATTATTATTGTTGGTGAATTATTCACCTTAAATTATTTAGGCATACTTATGTGACCATTGCAATGTGCGAAGTACACACAAATTTCTTGTTTTAAAAGGTAATCTTCAAAAATAAAATCTTGATGCTTTGACAATTCATTGATAAGAAATTTCTGAATGATTTTTTAGTAAATGAAAAATATGTTGTTATACTCTGAAATAATCACGTTGAAAGAAACCTGAACGCTTTAATGCTGTGAACGCATCACTTAATTGATCCTTTGCACGGGGTGACATGATAAACTTCGAACAAGTATGATTTTTTGAAACTAACATATATTAAAAATCGTGTTACCTCATTTTGCCAAGACAAGTCAAAGTTTAAATAACCTAAAGCTATAAAGCGTCATAAATTACGAATTACATACAAAGTAAACCTAAGAAAAGCATTATCGGAAACTTCATGGTAAAATTTACAAGATATATAATAAAGGTTAATATGTGTTCCTTATATACTGATATCATTATCATTCTTAATGTATTTCAAACAACAACATATGATACCGCAAATCAGTAATTCAAAATTGTCAATTTGACTTATCTATCAAATTAACTGATGAACATTATTCAGTATGTAATGTGAGATGGAGAAAAATAGTAATTCACACTGATGTGAGTTTAAAACATAACTTTTTATTAATAAATATTTGGTGAAAATAATATACGTTATTAATTTTAAAATAAAGAAATAAGTGTAAGAATTATTTTATTCAGTAATATTCATAATTAGTTAATATCAATAAATTTTTGAGTATGTGCCATACTTTAAATAAATTCAATAATATAATTTCTGGTGAATATATCGAAAGATAATCATTTGCTTATAATTTTAAGTTAATTTGATAAGTATTATCATAATAAACCAATATTAAATATATTAATTTTTAATAAAAAATAATTTGTTTAGATTAATAAGAATATTTTATATCATTATTTTCAGTTTCAAAGGTGTTCGAAGAATAACATGTTTATATTATATTCAGTAATGATATTATGATTGCGTTATATATTAAAACAAAAATACATAATCAAAGATCTTTGCAATAAATTTATCTTGTAATTAATGATATCTCAAATTACAACAATTTTATAGGTTTTTGATTCATAATTTAACAAAAATAAAATTCAAATTAATACTAATATTTATAAATACTTACTATTTTTTGTTGATTTATATTTAATTTAGTGGTAATTAATTAGAACTTATTTAGTTCATTAGTTCTATATAGTTATCGATTTAACCAATTTAAGTGATCATTATTTGTTATAACAAATGAACCCAAAATGTATTTTTATCATTGTTTATAAACCCTCGAAATAACATTAAAAATATTTTTATTGATTTATATTAATTACTTGTTGATATTATTTAAAAGAATTGTTGGTAATAATGCAGAAACCATTTGTTACATTTAAATATTACATTTTCAGTTATGCGAACGTAAAAAATAATATAATTCAATGAATCAAAATTTAAATATTTATAATTTTAATTAGTAAAAAAAATATAATACTCGGAATTAATAATACAACAAATATTTCATTCAAATAGCTCAATGTTGAAGTAACAATCGATTATATGGTGTATAAAGTAATAAGCGTTTCTGAAAAATAACGATTTCCAAAAAAATTTAGACCAAATTAGTAAATATAAATTGTTTGTGATCAATAATGTTGATGTGGCGTAATCCCAATTTAAGTTAATCCAATCTCGATTGTCGCGTGAGTTAGTCTTGGGTTCCTAAGATTAGGAAGGACAAGGGTAGCAGGAACTGTTGAATGCGTTTCTTGATCGTTTATATTACTACTTGAAAATTCAACTAAAAATAAAAAAATTTATACACCTATATACACGTGTGTTTATATTTAAAATTGTTATGTCAGAAAATTAAAGAATGGAACAAATTAATTTAGGATTATTATTTTTGACAACAATGTCAACCGATGGTGTTTTTTAGTTTTTGAGACAATTTAGTTTGATTCGCCTATGTTTTAATATTTATCGGCTCAATCACTCATATATTTAAAATAAAAACTGTTTAAATTAGCTACTTCAAATGCGATATTTCCGGAATTTATTATTTTCACATAGAGGTGGTAATTATACGTTTTTATAGAGGGAATTAGATTTTGTATTGTTATAAAAAACAATAATTAAACAGATATGAAATAATTGTAATCACAGTGAAATAATAAATTTAATGGATTAAAGAAGGTTGTAAATCTTACGTGGCTGAAATCTAAGTTGGGTCATGTAGCAATAATTATTATAAAGACATTCTTTTTTTGCTTGTTTGAGAATTTCAATCTGTAACTAAATGTGACTTAAAAAATATCCATTAAAATTTTATTTTTGTGTTTATTTAGTAATGATAAATAGTTTACATTAACAGGATATGCATGTCCATCGTTTGCTTTTCTCATATGGCTAAAGTGTAATGTTACCTATAATAAAATCATACAATCAACCACAAAGGATGTTACAATGCAGGGGAAACACTGTTCTCTAGGTAACAATGAGTCAACTAATGTTACATTTAATCATTCCATTAAAAGCAACTATTTTATATACCATAATTGCCAATGCAATTGACTACGTAATAACACAGGTCTTCGGGAACAATATAAATATTGAAATATAGTTCCAAATTATCCTTGAAATCTTTAATGACTTCTGTCTATCATTGTGCATTTAAAAAATTATTAACTACAGATCTACCATTATTTTATCATTTTTAAAAAAGGGTATTTCTTTTAGCTCATCTAAGACACCTTTTAGTTGATCTCTTACTTGTGGCAATAATTCAAACTTAATATGAAAATAAATCAACATTTAAATCAAAATATACTGCAAGTTGTGATGTGTTTTCGAAAAGGAGTGAAGCTAAAGCAACATAAATGGTGTATACAAAAAATGTTACATAGGAATATCGAAAAACAGTAATTTTTTAAATTCATTTTATTATTTCTAACTGATTATGATTTAATCAGGAAAATTCCCAACTTTTACGTTGTTTCTTATCTATAAAAGAACAATGTCAACTTACATACACATATTCATTCAATAATTATTGTAGTACCAATCAGGAAAAGGATCAAAAATGAGATTAGGTTGCATCGTAATCATTTACTTAGAATTTATAATTCATTATGTAATGTTATCATGCTAAACTTTTGTTTAGTTTTTATTGTAGTTGTACCATAAATTTGTTATTTTAGATAATAATATATTACAATATATAATAATGAGGGAGATTCATTTAGAATTTGATACAAAATTCAATTCTTTATTAGTAATCATGTTAACGTAATATCACCTTAAGATTTTATTAACAGTTAAATATAATAAGAAATTCATAGCAACATGAGATAATAATATAAATCTATTTCGTGCATTCCCTATATGTTTCAAATAGGTCAACGAGCATATATTAAATATAAAATTTTAAAAACTCAATGAATAATTTAATCAATTTTTTAAACGGTTTGATCGAAATCAAATTATTTTTTAATAATTTGATCATCAATCTACTTTTGCAAAAAAAACATTAATATTTTGACACTACCATACGAATATAAATAATTAAAATATTTCAATAATATTTCACTATTGGATAACTTTTTTTTCCTTGTTATTTGTAGTTTCTATTGTGTTAATTACCATTAAAAATCGTAAACTTCAATATTGTAGTGGTAGTAGTAATAAAATAAATTAGATAACTTTACCCAATTATAAATTATTATAATCGTATCTTCGTGGAAGTTTTTCGAGTTCGATGTGTATAAAAACACTAATTATTTTAATGTAAAGCAAATAAAAATAAATATTGGTTGATTAGACTATTTTTAATAGCTGTAAACGTGTTATAGTTGAAATTAATAATTATATTCTCATCAAAAGTCTAACTATGGTTGCAAATTAGGCACTCTTGGCTCAGATGGGTCCCTATGTAATCCAGGTTTAATCGACTAATCCCAAGTTTACAACGCAAATTTGGGAGAATGTCGTGGCTATTCTTACGGCTAAAATTAAGGAAGTGACTATTTTTATCTATCAAATTAATCCTAAATGACACGTATCGTTGCATTAAAGCTATTTTTATTCTTGCGAGTACCTATTTCTAGAAAAGGTACAAAATTTAAACTTCAGAATTTTCCATATTTAATTATTTTTGGCACATCGTTACCGCTCTTAGGTGCCAAAAATAATTAAATACAGTGGGTGACAGGTAATCCATAATCCCACTCGTTTCTGAAGAAATTACGAAATAAACATCAGTGTTGTATAATTCGTAACGTTGGCCGCGCACGTATAAAACACAATTTTATTATTTATTAAAAAAAGTCTGTAATTTTTAATTGTTGAATATTTTTTTCTATGATTTCATATATATATATCTTATTCAGTTTTCAAAAGCTCTGGAAAAATGCATTCATTTGAATCTTTACAAAAGTTTTTGACTTTTTCCAGTGATCTCAAAGCTTCTGCTGCGTATACTTTAGGTTCCTCAACTTCTTCATATTGTTCTGGGGTTTCATCATCAATTTTATTGTCGAAATTAGCATCTTCATTTTCACATGTAGGAAATAGATCTTCTTCCAATAAAGTACCATCAAAATTTTCTCCGAAGTCAACATCAAGTTCGAGATCATTACTAACGTTGGTTTCATTTTCGTGTGGGTTGAGTTTAAATCCTGCTTTTAAGAAGCAATTTATAATTGTTTGTGGAGCCAAAGTATTCCAGCACTCCTTTATTAATTCAATTGCTTCCAAAAGATCCAGCGGTTTTGTATCCAAACCTACTTCCGCGCGAATAGTCGATCTTCTTATTAAGTTGTTGCCATATATAGATTTAAAAGAGTGAATTACACCCTGGTCCATGGGCTGTAACACTGAAGTAGTATTTTTGGGTAGGAATGTTAGGAGGATATTTGACAGCTCCATATTTTGATGACAACTTGCGTTATCAAGGAATAAAATAATTTTTTTATTTCGACTTCTAAATATGCTATTTAGTTTAACTAAATATTTTTTTAAAATAATAGAAGTCATCCAGGCTTTCGAATTAAAATCGTAGCTAATTGGAGTTGTGGTTATTCTTTTGAAACATCTTGGACGTTCATGATGGCCTATCACTAGTGGTTCCAATTTTTCTCCGGTCATGGATGCCCCAAGAAGTAAGGTTACTCTTTTTTATGATCTTTTATTACAGCCTCCAGAATCCTCAGCAACAGATACATAACTTCGACCTAGAATCAATTAATCAAGTATTTGTTTCTTCTTGATAAAATGATTAAAACAGTATGCTGTAATACTTAACTAAAAATGAAACAGATTATAAAATTTTTACCAGAATACATTGAAAGAATATAAATTTTAAAAAACTGTTAATACAATATTTAATTATAAAAATATATACATATATAGAGTAAGTTAAAAAACATAGATTTATATATTTAAACATAAACATATTTTTTTACGTGGACTTTGTTGGTAAAATAATGCAGTCTCATCAATATTGAAAATCTGATCTTCGTTGTAATTTTCTAACATTTGAGCAAGTTTTGATTTCCACGCTTCAACAATCTCCCTAGATACAGTCATGGCTTCTCCATGAAAATTTTTACGTTTTAGATTAAATCTATTTTTGAAGCCGCGAAACCACCCATAACTTACATTTTGAAATGATTCATCTTCGGCAAGTCCAATCTCATTTCTTCTATTTATTATTTGAACAGATGAGAGTTCAATGTTTTTGGATCTCATCCAAATAAACCACTCATATACACGTTGGTCTGCTTCATTGTCGTTACCTTTTCTGAGTGATTTTCTTTCTTGGGGGAAAGAAATTGTGTCGATAGCCTCCATAATTTCTTTTCTTTTTGCCAAAATTCCATTTAACGTTGAGATAGTTCCTATGTCGAATTTTTGGATGGTGCGAGTTTTGGCGTTCTTCTTTCCTAGCTGATCGTCATAGAATTTTATTATATTGTATTTTTCTTTAACACTTCTCCAAATATGAAATCTTTTTTGAGGCATTACGAAAAAACTACGAATTATCAGTACAGTTGTATCAAAACGTGACTCGATTTTGTGCGAATTACCGAACATTACGGATTAAGGGTCAGCGGCAAAATATAACATTAAATATATGTAAACAAAATTTAAAAACATCAATAAAATGTTAAAATTAAGGAATATAATACCGTAAGTTTGTTTGGTTGCGTAATTATAATAGTTTACGAATATTACGAATTATCGGTCCTACGAATTACCCGTCACCCACTGTAATACTAAATAAATTATTAAAATTTATTTAGGTCGTCTTACATACAATGAAATTTAATAATTATACGAAATTTGAAATTAAAAAAAATATGATAATTTTTAAACCATTAAAGTTATTATATCTCATAAACGTGTAATTAAAAATTTCCCAAAAAATTATAAACTAAAAAATATAATTTGTTATTTAAAGATTTTTAATTGAATATTAAAAATCGCTAACTTAATAAATTTTGGGGGGTTTTGATGTCAGAATTTATTAAAAAGGTTTAATATTAACATTAAAGATTGTAGTAATAAATGAAAAATAATTAAAAGTGTTGAATAATGTTTATGATTTAAATTTTCCTTTAAAGAAAAAAATAAAAGAATGAAATAAACATTAATAAGCTCATCCGATTTTACTATGAGTAACATGAAGATACACGAGAAATCGATAATGAGACCACAAGTATGTTTCAAAATAATTATTTTGATAAAATTTAGCTTTTTGTATCTTAGTCAAATAATTTAGTTTAATTTCTAATAAAAAATGTAACTTTAACGTAATTTTAAAGCTAACGTAATATCCACGTTAGTTACAAGATTAATTTGCAATTGTTTTCTATACATATTCATTGATAAATATTCTTTTAACCCATTAAGTTTTCATTATTTAAAAAATGTTCAAACCATCCCAGGAAACGCTACTGGCATAATTGAGCCGGTCAGTTGTCCTTTTTTTTTGTTTTTAACTTTGCCTTCAGGGGCTACCATCTCCAGTACGTGTTCCTCATTAGGATAATACATTCGGCCGATGGTTAAACGGAGGTCGGCGCACTC
>JAOPJI010008734.1:0-34501 GCA_027122695.1 Merluccius productus
ACAAATAAATTAGTGAATTTTTAGTTTAAATTAATATGTCTATAACTTATTGACAATAAAATTTGCCGTTCAAATTAGAATCAAATAATTACGAGATCATGGTAATTTGTTTTGGATTCTTTGGACTACAATACAGTTTTTTAAAGTAACGATGCTATTTACGCAAATTTTACTTTGGAATTCAACATATAAAACTAATAATATCGTAAATGTAATAAAAATAAGTTAATTTTATGATTTAGCAATAAGTCTCGAAATTTCGAGACTTCAAATAAATTTCGAGTATCGATATCGATACTCGATTTTTTAAAGGCCTAATACAGACAGACTCTTCTTTATATACATAGATCAAAGTTGATAATGTAAAATTAAGTGACAACCTTTGAAAAAGTTTTGTATATTATAAATTCGATTAAATAGTATTAACCATACACTGTTTCGTCCTATACAATTTTGTTAAATTTCACTATTTCATCACTTACCATACAAAGAGATGTGATAATTTTGACTAGTATTTTGTTAATTAGCTTAAAAATTCTCTTATTTCGTTTATAATAATATTTATTAATAAAACGAACTAGTTTAATGTTGGCAAAATAAAAGATATTTTTCTCCCCTCATACGAGAATGCTGGTGGCATGTCTTATCTCTTCATTAGTTGATCGAACCCTTTTTACTGGTACACTGTATTTCCACTGTCTTTGTTTTAATGAGATTTTGAATGTGTGCCGGTAATGTTTTCAAGCCGGCTTGATAGTTTGTAAATTACCAACATAATCATAATGAATCGTATCAATCATAAATTAAATTTCATGTTAAAATGCATTATTTTCACCTTATTAAAGATGGGGTTTCTTAAGCTACAAACTAAATTGCATCGATGACACTCAGCTTATTACTCAGTGAGGAGCAAAACAGGTCTGAACTTAACCAAAAATTTACCGTGCCCCAAGAAGTTTGGGGATCACTGGCCTTCAACCTTAACTTCAAGTAAATATTGATAGAGAGTAGCTGGCTCAATACCACCTCGGTAGACGGCACACATCAACGCGGTGACACGGCATTATAAAGCCCAATGCAACACGCTCAATAAAACAAATGCCAATTAACCCCACTCACTCCCAAAATCCACACCTTGTTCTAGTGCAAGTAGCATTCCAGTGAACCAATTTACGGGAGTGCGAACCGCGGTGCAGCTTCATACCATTAGTAATACTTGTACAACAGCCGTGTTAAGCTAAAAATAAATCCAAACTGTTTACACGCACACCCGAAATCAAAAGACACCGTTCAATATCATCTACACCACTGCATTTACAAACTATCACTTTTTATCAACTATAGGTTTATACTGAAAATCAATATTGGATTCAGCGAGTTTCTTGGTGAACGCTTCCATCTTGTCGGTTCTCCTCTTGCGAGCACGTTCTAGCGATTTCTCGGTTTTCTAACGGAACAAATCACATTATCTCGACGTTCAAATGAGATACCACCAGAGTTCGTTCTTTCATGGCGATTTTGGCGAGTCGTTTCTTGGAGAACTCGCTCACGTTGTAGTATGCGGATTTCCTCAATTTCACGCCGCTGAACATTTCACTTCGAACTTTCGACTTGGGGATAACGTGGCATTTCACGATCTTGTCAAACATCAGATAGTTGTTCATTGTCGATGCTGCTATCTCCGCCACTTCGGCCACTTTAAACTTGATAAATGCGTATCCTTTGCACATCCCAGTCTACGCGCGAGTTTATCAATCCACGCCCGACTCTCCTAAATACAAAGTACCTTGCTATTTCTCGCGACGCGAACCTTCACCACTCTGCCGAATTGAGAAAAATACGCCATCAGCTCCTTCTCGTAAAATCCGTGCGGCAAATGGCCTATGTAGATGACGTTCTATGCGCGTTGTGGTATAAGTCAACGTTCCACGACAAAAGCACGCTTACCGACGGGGTTTCTGACTCCATGTCTGCGGACGTTGCCATTTGCTCCTAGTTCTGTTAGTGCAATGCGCGCGCACATGCAAATAAGTGTTAATGATGTTGGTCCATAACTTTGGTGCACAAGTGCGAAGTCAGGACTCACACGTTTGAAATGCTTGTTTGGGCAGTTTGAAACTCCAAGTCGACTAAATCTCAATACATGCGCACGCATGTCGAACATTGTAACTCTTTCGCTTCGATGCCCACTTAACTGTCCGTGGAGATGTGACCCGACACAGAATAAGGGTATGAACTTGTGACATCGATACACATCTACTACATGTATAAAAAGTAGTGTGTCTGTCACGCACGCGCAAATATTCGTCTCCGTATACACACTCTACAACACCACTAACATAATTAGAACTTGGATAACACCTTTAAATTTGGTTTGATAAAATCAAATGCTTGTTAACACGTTTAAATTCACTAGTTTTTGGTTGATCTTGAAAGATATAATCCGATTAGAAAGTCAGCTAATCAGATTATCATAGAAAATAGCCGTTTTTCCTAGGTTACACAAACATAGTTTGCTTTATAGTTATAATATTAAACTATTATAATATTAAACTATGTTACAAACAGGTCTGATCTAACCAAGTTATATTTCAATGCATTAAATGTGTTCATGGTTACTGTAAGTGCTTGGTGGATTTTTTGTTTGTTGTAGCCCAAATTTTAAGTCATAAAACGAGCATGCTTCTCTATAACATTCATTGTTAAGTTTAAAATCGAGCTAATGACCAAACCTTAATGATCTACTTCAAGATTTAGATTTTTGAGTGTTGATTTATTTCTTAGTGTTAAATAAGTTATTAGTTGATTGCATAATTGTTTATTAAATTTAATATTAACCTATTGTATGTATGTCATTGGTAAATTCGCCCCTTTAGAACTCAATCCACAAATTAATCAACAAAGTAATTAGATTTATTAGTGGCGAGTTATTTTACACTACTTTAAGTGACGTTACATTAAGTTACCAGTGTCACAATTTTCTCAATAACTACGCTAATAAATGGGTTGTCAACAAGCGATGTACATCATTGAGTTGGTGAAATGTGCACTAAATTAAACAAGCAACGCTATACTATTTGTTGAAAACTTATAAATCATTCTATCCAATGTAATTAAAATACTTCAACAAAAGTTTCACTTAAACTATAATAAGCAACACTGGTCTTTAGCGCTAGTGGGTAATTGAATCAATAGAATAATTAGCCAGAAACTATTTAAAAATTTAGTTTCGAATGTATTTATAACGTATGAAAGTGGTAACATCTAAATTTATCGCACAATTACAAGTAGTGCCTTATTTGTGTAATTGTTTAACAAATTCACCACCACCACCCAGAGAATGCATTAGCACGCCCCTTGTACCACATAAATTTGGCTACTCAGTGCTTAAATTCAGGCTTAAAATGTAGTGGGTAAACAAATGAGCGGGCAAATATTACAATGGCTCTATCTCATATTCAAGAAGACAGAAATTGACGCAAACAGAAAAAATTCCCGAAATAAACAAAACTAAAATAACCTTTTACCATAGTACATAAGATGTGAATAGTAATAACAACATATGAGTGGGGTATAAGAAACAACAAAAAGTCCGTAAAATAGAGAGAGCTCAACCATTTCTGGGATATGGTTGATTGGAAAAGGAGTTGAAATCGTTGGGTCTATTGTCGTTGCCGTTAAAAAAAGTTGGTCTTGCAGCATCGAACGCGAGTTGGGAGTTGTGGTTGGAAGGTTGCGAAGAAGAGTAATGACTGGGTGTGCTACTGTGAGATTGAGGGTAGGGACTATTTTGAGCAGAAGAGAGGTTGAGGCCGAGGTTGTTGAGACTGTGCATGGCGTTGTTGGGCTGTGACGAGGCAAACATGCCGGCCGAAGAGTTGGTGTTGAGGTAGTTGACCCAGTTGTTGGCGAGCGAAGTAGCAGCTGACTTGATCGACTGATCCAACCCACTCGAGTTGGAAATAACGTTAAGTTGATTCATGACAATTTTTCCGAGAGGCTCATTGTTGTTGTTGTTGTTCAGCGACGACAACGAGTCAACAGTGAAGAATTTCTTGTAGATGAGACTCATACCGTTGGAAGTTCTACTGACGGTGCTAAAAATGCCAATGACACACGAGAGCACGCCAGCGTCGTCACTGAAGAGCAACTGAGTGAGTGTATCGAGAAAGTCCGACGTGACAACAGTGTTAATGATGTCATAGGAATTGTTGCTGTTGGAACTTCCCAGAAAAATAAACAGCAAAATGATGGAGTCTTCAATGAGTTTGTTGTACAGTGAAATTTGTTTGGCCAGCTCTTTGGCGGTCTCGTTGTTAGCGGCGCCGGAAGTGTCACTGTTGGTGAGTGTGTAGAATTGCTTGATCATTTCAATGGAATAGCGCAGTATGTGTGTGGTTTTTTGGGGAATTTGCAACGTGAAAAAGTCGTTGAGTGAGGACTCGTTATTAATGATCACATTGGAGATAACCGACATGGCCGCTTTTTTCAACTGAGGAAAGAAATCGTCTGCACTGCTGTTGTACAGCAAATTGAGGCAGTTGGCGAGAAATGTGAAACAATTCAACGATTTCATTGTGGCGATAGCATGGTCGACAAATTTGTGCTGTGAAGTGATATTTCGCAAAACATACACCGTGGGTTCAATGATGTCTTTGTGGACGTAGGCGTTAGAACACAGTGTGACCACCGCCTCAAGTCCGCCAGATCTCACAAGCGTCTCTTTGTTGTCTTGATTGTTGCATGTGAGATTGGCCAAAATTCCTACGGCGCAAGCTACCAACGACGGCTCCGAGATGGTTTTAGTCGGGCGTCCTCCACTCACCACCCCATTGTTATCGGGAGTTTTGTTGAATTCTTTGTGTGTGGAGGAATCCTCACTGATTTGCACATGAATGAACCGCGTGCATATAATCAAAAGTTCCTTCAAGTTGTGGTCGTTACCACACACATCAGACAAATTGCGAAGGGCCCACAACGAAGTGCACGCAATTCGTCGACTCCTATTCAACAGCAACTCCGTCAGCACACTCATGACGCCATGCTGAATAAGGTCCATTTTAACAGCGTTATTAGTGGACAACGACTTGATGAATCGACACACGGTGAAAAGCAACTTTTCAAATTTCGTGGTTTTCAAGATGAACATTAACAACGCATTCAGCTCGGTGTTCAATGAGTTCATTTGAACTTGGGCGTTTCCAATCGATAAAAAATGCAGCACATCAGCCACTAAGGTGACGAATTTAGGGTTCGACATTTTCAGTAGTGGAACCATCTTGTCGAAGCAGTTGGTTTCGAGCACCTTATTTCTCAACTCAGGGAACTTCACCAGCAAGGTGTGCATCGTAGCAACGGCGTAAAATGCAGTGGCTTCCACCGGCGACACTGTTAGCTCGGAGAGCATTTTGATGCCGTTGGGAGTGTTAACGTAGGTGTTCATGAATAGGTCACTGTTCATCAGATAGTAGATCACTGCAATGCAGTAGCGAACCAAACTTTGGTTGTTTGGGAAGCGTACGACGGCGTTGATGAGGGCCTCACTCAAACTATTACAACCACACAGCACATATCTGCATGACTCTTTTTTCGACAACAAATACAACAAATAGGCAGCACGCGTGGCTTCAGCATCAGGTCCACTGCTGAGCAGGTTGAGAGCTTGTGGTAGACAATTGAATGCTCGATGAGCGTCAGTTTCGTAGTTGGCGATCCTTGACATGTTCACATTCATCAAATTCATCAAGTTGTCGATCTGGGACAAGTTGGACGGTTGTCTACTCAATTGAGAGTTGTGCTGCTGCTGCTGCTGCTGTTGTTGTGCACACATTCCCACTTGTGGCGCGTTCATATCGGCAGCTAAAACCAACTGTCAACTAATAAGAGCATTTAATTTTGGTCACTTTGTTGTGCTGCCGAAACGTTGTAATAGTTGGATGCAGCATTTTGGGGGAAAATGTTACCATGGGTCAGAGTTTGATTGACAACAGGGTGACCTTTACTATTGGTGGAACCAATGGTGGATATGAAATTGGATAGATTCTTCATTTGGTGCATCCCTCCACTAGAAAGATTGCTGTTGGTTGTATGGTGGTTGAGAGGTGTTGGGTCAGACGCTGCAGAATTCATCGCAGCAACTCCTCCACTACAATCCATACTAGCAGCCGACACCATTCCACTATTGAAAGCACTCCATTCCCAACTGCCAAGACATGCTGAATTGAAGGCCGTATTTGCTGCCGAGCAATTGCCGCCAGTCATCATTGGCCCATTTATATTTGCACTGCTCGATCCTGGAAAATTGAGCGTCGGTAGCATGTAATCATTGGGATTGATGTTCATGAGCAGCGACGCAAAATCAACGTCATTCGCATTTGGTGGTGGGTGACCTGCATTGGCTGCAGTTGTCACTAGAGGTGCGCCTTGTGGGATCTTATTGGCGTTATTGTGGATATTTTCGACGGAACCGCGATGACTTGAGGTGGTTGTGGTTGCATTGCTATTCGAGCTACTGTTGGTTAATGAAAGCGCATAACTCTAAATTTATCATATCTCGACTAGAACAACAACTCTATCAAATCAATTACATTGGTATCGTTTATATTATTCATTGATAAATGTGCGGTAGATAGAGGTGCAAATGGCAATCTGACAAATGAGAGATGAATCGACACTATCAACTGTACGCCACTACCAAATGTGTGTGTACTGCGATAACCTGGTCACACACGCACAATCCACAACAATCAGCTTGATTAAACCCGCGCAAACAAATCTCATCTAATTCTCAAACACATTACAGGCGTGTGTCGTTTGTTAGCTCGGCATCAACGCAGCTACCCTACTCAACTGTATTCTAGAGAATTTTCTGAAATAATGCCACAACAATCGGTGCAATACTAACACCTTGACTAATCACTAATCGCCTGATGAGTTCGATAACTCCGTTGAGATGTTACGATGTTTATTAATTGGACCAATGAATTTAACTGCAACAAAGTTAGACGTCTCTACACACACTCAACTACACTACACTTGACATGCTTGGGCGACATTTAGTCACACAACCAATGCCATTTAAATATACACTAATCCAAGGGTAATCATTTAGATCTCATCTCATCCACCGGCTTATTATTTGTTTTATTGATAACTGCACTATTTATTAGGTGATTTGTGCGTTGAACTACTGCTTTGTGTGTGATATTGGCATATTGTTGAGGTAATATCATACAAATTGATATCGGTGTGGTTATTGTTATATTTCTATTACATATCAATGTTGATTGTTATTTGGATATTGTTGTGAGTGTCTCTCAACTCTACACCATGGGTGGAATAGCAATTGGAAACATTACTGGGCTGATGCCACTTTGAAATTGTGTCTAATCTAGTGATACTGGTATGGACAACTACAGGACTTGTTAAACCCTTTCATTCTCACTCTATTCTAACCACCTACTAATCCTCTGGGAACTGTAACTATTCCTAATACACTCAAGTTAATATCTAAACATCACTTCAAACAACGTGCGATCCTGGTTCTATCTTGAACGTAGTTGTTCAGAGTTAGCTTGGTTGGGTTTCTTTTTTTGTTGTTGTTAAATGTGCACAAACAATAGTGGTTGCGGGCCCGTTTCTGCTGAACAATATACCCACCTGTTGTTTATTCAATTGACACGCATTTGTACCCGTTAATTTAATCCTTTGATGAAGCAGCTCCTTTTCTTCTCAAGGTTCGTCATTAAGAAGTTGTTATGGATAGTTTTGTAAGAACATCAAACGACAGAATCCAGCGATTAACTCTAAGCTCACATTATATGGCCTTAAGAAGGATTATGTGCGCATGGACTTGGCGCCCAACTTTACTGCTCCCTTTATTATGTTTTTCGTCGTTTCGATTTGACTTCACTAACAGCACCAAAGTACATTTTGTATGCGTCACAATTTTGTGGTATTATTTTGAACCTCAATTTGATATTTCATCGAATAATATCGATTATTTATTTATCCACTCAATCTTTGAAATGAAGATCCCTGTTCACTGTCGTCAGTGGCTGAACGATCATTGAATTCAAAACAATGCGCAATAGAATTTTTGATCGGCGAGTTTGTTGGTACATTTTTACGAGACACATTTTTAATTCTAATGACCATCAATCGTAGTCAAAACAATTTTAATTAATTTTTCCCCATTTCGTGAGAATCGTCTTGTCTTGATGGTAGGATAGCATGATAATAGATGACTCTTAAATGTGAGACAGGTTTGGTGTCGTCCCACTGAACACACGCCAAATACCTTGCCCACCATGGTCAATTTCTATAACTCCCTGTGGTTATTGTAGTTGAATCAGTGGTTCCCAACTGGGGTTCAATGAGCTTGTGCTAGGGGTTCAACGACAGCACGCCTCTTCAAACAATTTTCATTACGCATGCGCACACAAATAATATATTTCTGAATATTGTACCCTGTTTTATAATAATTCAATGTAATTAGAGAAAGTTATGTTTTTTGAATTATTGAAACTCCAATTTCACTTTATACTTATTTCACTTTATAATTTGTCGATGATTAATTAAAACATGAAATTCACAACGATATCCTGCAAATTCATAATGGAAGTGACTATTTTCATGGATCATAATATGCTGGTCCCCTAGTTCTACCTATATTTAATTATTTGTGGACCATCGTTACCGCTCTTAAGGACCACAAATAATTAAATATAGGTAAAACTGGGGGACCTGTATATTATGGTCCATGGGAATAGCCACTTTATTTCTTTTTTCTAATATTTGGTTCATTACTCTTTGGAAGAAAGCTGGTGCATTTACAAGACCAAAGGGAACCCTGTTGAACTTGTAATGACCCGATGGTGTTGAAAACGCCGTTTTCGATTTAGCGTCTTCCTCCAATTCTAGTTGCCCCAATAACCTTGTTTCAGGTCCAACGTCGTATATATCGTAGATCCTGAGAGATCAGCAATGACATCTTTTGAAGTTGGCATAGGAAACCTTTCGATTCTTGTTATATTATTCAATTTTCTATAGTCAATACAAAGTCTGTATTTGTCAGACTTCTTTTTGACTAAGACAATAGGAGAGTTCCATTGACTTTTGCTTTTACGTATAATATCATTTTTCAACATATCTCTTATTTGGGTCTCAATCTCTTCACGAATCGCAAATGGTTGTGATCTGGCTGGAACATAAGTAGATGGCGCATTTGTTTGAATTTCCATTTTTGGTAATTTCAGCAATGACTCATCATCAAACGATGCATTTATTGTATTAACATTCATGGTAATGTTGAGTAAGTTCAGTAAATCTCGGCCGATAATACATGAGTGGATCAAGTTTTCTATTACCAGGGACTACAATTTTTTGTTTGGCAAAATAATTTGATCACATAGCGGGTACCACCAATAACATTGATTTTCTTCCCGTCGGCAGCTGTCAATCTGACAACACTTCTAGATATGTTATTCCCTGCTGATTCGAGAGAACGCTGCTCCAGTATCTAACAAGCAGCGCGTTTCCTTGCCATCATCAATGGCTGCTACGTCAGTAGAAAAATTATCAAGTTCTTTCAAACTATTCCCATTTGATGCGTTGCAAGAAAAAACAGCATATCTACAATTATAATATCTGCTGTTCTTGTGATAAGGGCGATTTAAGTTGGGCTTCTTGCAGTTTTTTATATGCCCCAACTTATCGCAATTCCAACAAACGATTCGGCTTCTTATGTTCCCTCGCTGGATTTTTTTGGACAGCAAGAGCCTCGTTATTCTCCACAAGCACATCAACGGTGTTATCCACGTAAGATGGACACATGACAATCAGGTTTTGCAAATTCACGGTCGGCATCGCTCTAACAGTAGGTTGGTATTGCTGAGGAATACATCCAATGACTTTAGGTTTGATGTAAAAGTATATATCATCCTGGGTAGCATTAGGTCTGGCGCATCTCAGCAATGAAGCTATACGGATCACTCAACCTTCAATTTTCTCATTTCCCTTTATAGCAACCAGCATAAATTCATTCCACTTCCTCTCAGGATTGTTCATAAATGAAGCATATTGTAATATTTTTGTTTTTGTGGCATCAATATTGGAGCCCTCACCAATTTCAATGATATTTGGAACAATGTGACTTCTAAGTTGCTTTGGAATAGTCAAGATTATGTATGAGTATTTTTGCTCTATGGTTTAGCCTTTAATACTCGCAGTGGCATCAATTTCATCCAACTGTTCTCCAATGGCTTCGTTACAATCTAATTCTTTGATTTTCATCCTCTTTATTCCCTGTCACCAATGTAGTGAGCGTCAGCAAGACACGTATTCAAATACTACAGATAATCCACCGAACAGTAATGATCTTATTGTCATTTTTATCATCATTACAGTGGCTATATCGACAAATTCAAACGTCCATCTACCACCCCACACATAAAAGAGTAGTGTCCGTTAGTACGCATGTGTCACAAAATGTTGTCTTTATACACACACACACTTACAGCACAATTAATATGATTGAACCCTTGATAAAATTTTTAAAATTATTTGGTTTTAATTAAATGCTTACCAATACGCCTAAACGCATTATTTTTTGGTAGGTTTTCAATCACATAATCCGATTAGAGAGTTAACTAATCAGATTATAATAGAAAATAGCTGTTTTTTCCTAATTTACACAAAATATAGTTCGCTTTATAGTTATAATATTAAACTCTGTTACGAATAGCATTGATCTAAGTGTTTTATATTTCAGTACGTTAAGTTTTTTCGTATGCAAATGTGTGTTCATTATAATGACAGCATACTTGGTTGATCGTTTGCTTGTTGTGACCCAAAGATTACAGTACCAATATGAATTTTAATTTGCTAAAACAAGAATACTCCTCTTATATTCATTGTTAAGTTTCAAATCTGGCTAATAATCAAACCATTTATAATTAAACCCTGATAATCTACTTAAAGATTTAAATTCCGGCTCGTTGGTTTATTTTTTAGCATCAAATCAACTATTGATTTATTGAATAATTCTTTATTAGATTAACTTTAAATTAATATAAAAATGTTATTGGCCAATTAGCTACTTTTAAATTCAATTAAAAGCAATTAACTAATTCATTAGCTTTATTAATGACGAGTTATTTTACACTATTTTAAGTATCTTTACATTAAGTTCGTTGTATTCGCTCAATGTGCACTCGCACAGGTACACCATTTAAAACACACTACACTTCCTCGTGGCTATTGTTTATAATTCGAAACCTTATTTTAATTACAAGAATTAACAACGAATTATCAAGTTATTAGTGTAAACAACTCAAACAATAATTGAGCTAATAAATGGTTTGTCAAAAAGTGATATACATCATTGAATTGGTGAAATGTGAACCAAATGTAGCAAGCTTAGAATTTTGTTATACTCTTTGTTGAAAAATTATAACTAAAAACATCCTTTCCAGTGTAATACATTACTTAAATGAAACTTTCACTTAAAACTCCCTAGCAACGCTGGGCTTTAACGCTAGTTAATAATAACTGATAGATAAGATAAAGTCCAGAAAAGCAGGCCGTTTGCTCGAATATAATTGAATTTATAAAGTTATTTGATACAAAATACAAGCGTATTCTCTGGTGTCAAATCTGACCGTTGACCTTTGGCAATTTGGACCAAGTGAGATATATATCAAATTTCAATTAGTAGCAAGTTTTATAATATAAAGTAAATTTGTCGGAATCTATTCCGAGATTTGATAACATGGGCGCAACAGAACTTATTCGGTAGTTGTTCAACTAATTAAGGATTAACATCCAGTGGACGGTAGCCTAAGACAACCCCGCCTTCGATTTTACAAACAACAATGAGTACAGTGTATGTTTCGTTTGAGCTAACGAGCTGATGTCTAATATTTAGATCTGTGATCGGATTGTAACATGTACTGTTTAGTGATTTACATTTAAAGTTTCCATAGGTCTTTAACTATTGTGATCGTAGTTATGTTAATGTGCATTACATTCTATTTTGTGTGTTGGCGAAGAAGGTACACCTAGTAACTTTGCCAGTGTGTCAACATTCCTTAAGTGGGTCTCATTATGTAATTATTTGCGTTTGGGCAAAAATTGACTTTAGGAACTCACATGTTGGTTTATTTGATTGCGTTTTTTTAGCTATTGAATTTTATCCTGTTTTTTATCTAACCTATTGTATTAGCTGTTGATATTCTGTTGACCTTGGGACACTCATCTAAAGCAAGGGTCTCCAAACTACGACCCACAAACGATTTTCATCCGGCTCGCGGGACTGTACTCGTGTTAATTTATAAAAATACGTCGAGCTCCTACATAACGCGTTTCTCAAAAAATCAATTAATATAAACGTTGTCTGAAGAAAATTGCAGCCTATCTTACATACAAGTTTAACATAATTAAAGCTTGTTTAAGTGCGCCCAGGGCAATTATTATGTTAGCCAAACTCCGTGCTCATGTCCCTGATCACGACTTTCATTTGCATTCGGAACTGAACTGTTCATTAATAAGTGTGAAATGTGGGAACAATGATGACACTATGGAGATATAAAAAACGCATATGGAAAAGTTGGACTATTTGTAAGATAACAATAGGAAATGATCCAATTTATCTGAATCACTATCTCTTTCAGCGTTATTCATAGTTTGCACTAAGTCTAAATTGTGATAATCATAAACATGCACAGATAATATAAACATCGAGAACATTCAAAACTTATAGCTGAAATCTATTGGCTTCGAAACATAGTGGAGCCGACCCGCTGCTGGTTTCTAACTCTCAGGTATGCTTAAAGTTTATTATGGGAGAAATCCCACATGCCAGCACTAATGCACGATTATGTTTAGTTCAACATGCCTCAATTCCAAAAACTATTAAAATTAATTTATAAAGTTGCCGTATTTATGCAACTACGCCACACCCCTCATAATTCATCATATGGGGGGAGGGGGCGTGAGTGACCCAAACAAAGCTACTTTGACAAAATACAACTATCCCAACTTAACAATTTCGTTCCTCGAACAAATCAAAAAGCCAATTATAATTTATATCCCCTAAAGTCGTGCATTATACGTCGTTACTAGTACATTCAGTGTTGAATGGTATTTTGGAGCAAATTTTCTTGCACTTAACTCAATGATGGATTTTTGTTCAAATACTGAGTCAAGCAAAAAGTAAGTAAACGCCAGGCTAAGCAATTCCACATCAATCATTAATGTGCTATGTTGACTACGCACTTGAGCGACTGAAACGCCAATTTACACACTAACTATGTAAATAATGGCGCTATGAGTTGAAAAGTTGATAGGTTCATGCAATGATACGAGTTGGACTTAGACTGTGTTCAAACGATAGGAATATGGTCTCCACGTGCGTTTCTTCTTTTTTCTGAAAACTATAATCGTTATAGGTATTGCATTGATCAAACATATGCTGGTAACACCGAGAACCACAGCTACTATTTTAAACTTGACAATTAGGTCTTTGGCCGGTTTTGGTTTGAAGGAATGCGCTAATGATGTCGTCCATTGTGGATACTTGATGCATCGTCCGTCTTCAAGTGCTACAACCACATAAAAAGGTTTGGTTCATTACTATTACCTATGATCAAGTAGGTCGAGGGTGCAGCAGTATGAATCTAAACGCTCACTGTTAGTACAACGAAAATCATGTAAAATTTCATAAACAGTTGATCACGACAAACTTGCTGCAATAGTCTAAACGAGACAGTGGGTTTACCTCGAGCATCTTCACTCTTGGGTCGAATAGTATCAACGGAAACCAATCTATAATATAAATAGGTTTGTAGGAAACTTTATCTTCTTCGAGTTTATTTTTGGGATGATATTTTTCAATTAGAGTGATCATATACACGAGTGAAGAGCAATATTCACTGATATCGTCTAGTTCCTAATAGTGTGTAATCTGATGGGATACTGTTAAAACTACATCAGGGGGAATATTCGATTCTAAAACATTTGCGCATTTTTTTGAGATAGTGTCGAAAAAATCTTTCAACACAATATCCCCATATTCATATATAACGAGATTGAAATAATGGAACTATTATTGTAATTACACGGTTTACAATAAAAGCATTGGTACCGTAAATGAGTGGTGATTTTGAAACATTGTTATAATGAAACTAGTGTCTTTGGATATGCACTCTTCATTATCGACACATAGAGTACTATCAGCCAACACATCGGACATGATTTGAATACACTTGGCAACATCGAACTGGGGTATGAAATAAATATTAGTTTTGGCAAATTGGCTGGTGAGCTCTTTATTGTAACAACTGTTGGTTTCAAACCCAACAGTATCCACGAACTTTAGATCCTCATGCAAAACACACGGATTAATGATTATATGAACGTAACCACCGAATTGATCAGGTTTCATTTTATATAAATTCTAAAGAATACGTCAAATGAGAAGAAAAGACATGTAGAATTGATATATAATGAGATACCTTAAAAAGTTTTAGTTGGACGAGCGTTATCATTTGATTCAATCCATTACATTTGTAGGACTTTGCTCCGAGTTCGTGTTTAGAGTCTTTATGTGAGAAAGTTGCCGTGGGTCGCGACAACGATTTAGTGCTTATAAAAGGACCACCTAGAATGAGCACATTTTCGCCAATAAACACTTTCAGATCAACTTTAAAATCCTTAAAAACAATGTTCAATTAGAGCAGAACTAGTTCCAAACAAACCAACGGCATATGGGGTGCGTTCAAAAAGTAGTACGTCATTAGTTCTTCTTGGCGATTTAACTGTTTCAAGTTAAGCGGAATTTTCCAATTGGCAGTTATCTGTTCTAGTGTACTTTTGACCGTATCAAAATGCAGACCTCTTGGCAAAATACTAATACAAACATCAGCCCATTTCCCGGCCCTACCTACTGTAGGTATTGTTACCTGTTACTGTCTAGTGCGCCAAAAACCATCATACTCATTAGAGGGTTGTTCTCCGGTTCAAGATATTTTCTATGTTCTTGTTGAATTGTGAGACACGATTCTATCATTTCTCGGAGTGTGAGTTTTCGTTCTTCTTGGTCAACCCCTACAGCTCACTATAAAATAGAACATATATGTTCACGTAGATACATTGACAACGTTGCATGCCCTTAGTTACTAGAACCACTTCTTTTGTGGCCTCCCAATACTTATATACCACTATGTAGCCATACATATTTTTGTCTTTAATAACCATCGCGTATAAAACCTACTCTCAATTAAAACGATACAATGGCCATATACTTGTAGTTTAGAGTCATCTTCAGTTTGAACAACTTTAACTCTATAAGACAGTGTCCATATCGCAAATACAACCAACAAATATCGTGTCATATATATAGATAGGTTCTATCGGATTCTCTTTGCACTCAATTGATACTTTAGTGGTATTATGGTGCCACGTTAATTTTTTATCAAACTGCAAAATAAGCACTTTAAAGTTCAAATACACCTTGATATGGACTAGATAACATTTGAGTCATTTTTGGTAATAATTACTCATCAAAGTGGGATCACTTTTTGCCATTGATACACACATATACATACGTATAATCAATAGATATCCCCTTAGTTTCGATTAACTTTGAATGATTTACACAGAATAACTAAAATTAGCACTAGTTTGAACATACTTCAGTTTAGACTCAAGTTTACTGCGATTATCAAGCATTGACTTGGTAGAGCACAAAAAACTCAAATCTGAAGACAAAGTATTATTGAAGTATTGAGAGTTTTAAAAAAGTATCCAACATAAGAATATTGAATTTTCCATGAATTAGCCGGAAATAACAATTTCGTCCTAAACTAATAATATTTGTCAATTCGAAGAAATTACATGAGGTGTTACTTGAATATTTCCTTCATTAAAAACTATATAAAAGTATATTCTGCTGGAATTTGATTGACATTAAATAGATAAATCAATATTTAATGTTGAGTTTCTATCTCTTTCAACTTAATCCCGTGTTCTTCAAAGAGTTTGTTTGTTAAGTTTACATAATTGTCCATAACTAATTTGCGACTGCACGATTTTCTGATAAACTTACCAAAAATGTAATTCATTCTATGATAAGCGTGGGCTAAAAACAAAAATATATGCACTCCAAGATTTTTGTATTGTTGTTTCCGAATGACACCACCAAAATTACGTCTTTTTTATTACACTGAAAATTAGTTGGCCTAACTTTTTGCTTTTATTATCCGAGAGGCGGAAAATACCATTCGACGTTAACAAAGGTAGTGTTGAAAAAATGTTTCTGTCTTAGCAATGCCCCATCGATGACTTTTGGTAATTACTCCAACGTGCGTGTATGGCCAGAACAGACACAATGTTCGTAAAAGAAAGCGTTAACAATCAAATGGCTATCGTTTGATGGGCTGGTGTTCCCACGTGTTGTTCTCGTTATGGGTAGCCAGTAGTGAGTTTAAACCATGAAATAGTTGTACAATTAACATTGCTGTGTGTAGGTGTTAACGGTGAAGTGAAATTGTCGAGCGGTGTGACTAAGTTACTTTCCACACTTACGCCCAAGCGCGCGAATAAATCCTATCTTGTATTGAATGAGTTACTGACTGAATAAGTGTTAATTTTGCTTTTTTTAATTTTGGCTGGAAGCATGTAACCACTAGTTCGACCTTAATCTTTGGTTAGAAACATTCATTCAAGTTCAAAAGTCGATGAAAACACCACATGCACGTTTACATCTGTTAACAGTTGAAAATTAGCTCTATAATAAATGTAACACAACCGTCACTATAACAAAGCTTAAGTCAAATAAAATTCGCCGATACCTTGTCATTGATGTCACTCCACTCGTGTCGACCTGCACAACACTCATCGTTGCCTACAATTCAGAGAATGCCTCGCAATAAATTATTAGGTGGTACACAACAACGCAGAACATGCATGCACTCATAAAAGGTATTTAATAGAAACGCAGTATATTCAAGTGATTATTCACTGAGGCAGTGTAATTAGTTGAGTTCAAAAGCTTATCGTAAATTCATTCAATAACACTTTGATATTGTTGAATGTGGCTGAGCTGCACCGAGAGTGATGGAGTTTCCAATGAAACTTATTCAACTGCCAGATAAGCTCTATAATGAGACTGAATCTAATTCACAGAAAGCCTCATGATAACGTGTTTCAAACAACTGACGTTTCACTGCACACAGCCCCCAGCAAAGATGATTAATCTTAGATCGTCGTGCTGTTCCAACTGGTGTAGAATGCCAACACGCGTTGGGTCACCAACGGAACCCAACAACCTTAAAGTTGTGCATTGCGCTGCGCAGTCACCCATAAATATAATCGTCGGATTTGCAGCCAGTTCGTTACAAATATAAACTATGGCTCCATTCGAATCGCCGAAATATGTGTATTCGAGTGAGCACTTGTTAGGGATACTGTCGCAAGTGAGTGAACTTGGATGTCCCAATTGGTTGGATGAGATAAATGAATTGATGTGCTCTGTGCCACAAAAATCGCTGTTGTTGACATTCGATGAAAGCACTCTCAAGTTGCACAACCACTACAACCCTAATGTATGCGAGTGTTGTCTTTTGGTGTGTGTGTGTGTGAAACAGAGTTTTATAGGCATCAAAGTTCAAGACGACTGGAAGCAACTTCCACAGCAACAACAATCATCAGCCGACTACCGTTGGAGGTAGTGGGGATGAACCGAACAAACCTAAATCGAAAAAGTGGGAGAGTTTCGAATTTGTTGAACTCTACAAGTGTGCTCCTATCGTGGTAATTATTCCCCATATGTTTGATTTGTTGAAGCTTGATATTCTTTACGTTAAATAATGAATGTGTATAATAGAGTGACGCGGATGAGTTGGAAAATACAGTGCAGAAAGAGAAAGCCAAAGCTTGTCATTCACTCGATGAACAATTTGTGGCTGAGTTGGCCACTCTACCACCTATAGGCAAAGGGAGCGGCAACAAGGAGTAACAACGATTGTGTTAGGTTCACCTAATGAGTCCGGTTCTTCTAGAAAATCATCCAATGAGTCAACTATTAACGACGAGTCCGACCTCAACCCAAGCTATTCGACAAATTGTAAATACCAGCTGGAAAGAGTTGTAGTGGGGCTATATTGACTGTGGTGTTTAGTGGTGGAAAACTCCATTGGTGTGAATAATAAAAAGTTGCTGGGATCCGCGCCTGCTGTTGATGAACCTGCAGAAGAACAAAAGTGGGAGACCACGTCGCCTACCAAAAACAACGATCTGTCCAAATTACCTAAAAGTTATAATCGTCCAAAATCAAGCTATGAATCCAAATATGTGAGTGATGGGGTCGCCGATAATATTGTAGCTTGTTGTGTTGATGCAGTGGCGCTGAACTGAAAATTAAGGGGCCAACGAGCGATACAACAAAATTCTACCACGTAAGCAGAAACTCACCAAATCAACCCAACCGAAAGCCGCACGCTAAATACGATCAAAACAAAGACCAGGTTCGCACTCAGTGAACTTTGCGTTTGATGTGCTTTTAGACGTCCAGCTATAACAAACCGATTCGAGCTACCAAACCTACGTATGAATACAAATCTAAAGGTTCTGCCCAAATGAACACTGCGAAGAATACGTACTCTTCATCATACGGTTCAGCATCCATTATAATGAATAATAGCAGTAATGTTAATGGTGGTGGATCGTCGTCATCGACGTCGAATAATCGTGCGTACGCCAATAAAAAATACGACAACGCTTCATCATCAACCAACCAGTTGGCTAATTCAACCGCCAGCGTCAACACTGTTGCCACTGACGATAAAAAATACGCAGGTCAAGGTGAACTCAATGCAGCACTCACTAAAAATCAGGCGGTTAGCAAACAGCGACTACGCCCAAAATCCTACAACGATACAGTTAAAAATGTTGTACATACGAAAAAAAATCAGTCCACCGACTTTATTCCAGTGGAGCAAGCTCCCAATGTACTGACTATTGATGAAATTATGCAGGAGCAAATGGCTGAAAAGTTGGCCGAAGAAAAACAACACAAACAACAATTTCAGAGTGAGCTGCGCAAAAAGAAAGAGAAGGAAGCTTCTTGGTTTGGGGTTGCGCCAACGTAATTACTCGCTCGTTTGTTTCTAAACCATTTCCTTCCTAATAGACCCGCCTCAGAAACCATCACAATCGAACAACTCGAACTCGAGGAAAAGGCCAAGAGTATTGCGCTGGCACACGGAAAAACTTCGCAACACAACACTCCTCTCAATGTAATTGGATAGTGGGGAGGGTCGTTTGTGATGTTAAACGTTTTTAGCGTAAGGACAATCAAACGAGTGCCGGCTCCGACGGAAAGTTTTGGGACAATGCTATGAAGTTTTTCTGAGCCACGCACAACCGTTGTAACAGCTTTTTAACTAATATTAACCATTTTTGTGCACTGTCATGTACTCTTTTAAAACGGTTTTACCTATGGTGTTGTTTCCCTGGACTCTTAAGTCGTGTGTCCTTTGTGGCGTTGTTCTCTCACTGATGTGGGGTTGGTTATTTGTTGGCGCGTATAACAACAAATGTTCGGTTATTAACTGTGTAAGAAGGCGTATTTGTTGGTGTGGATAACTAGGCGTTGCGCAAGGACGAAAAATGTTTTTATTTGCTTCTGATAATTTATACAATTATTAACCCTTACGGCGGCACTGAGCGAAAAAAATTACGCAAGAAACGATGGGGATCTGCCGTACCCCAGAAGAAATAGCTTTTTGAGTACCGAATATACCCCACTCAGTACAGAGAGAATAAGTTATTGCTGAAGTAGCCAGCGGCTTTCATTAATGAAATTCTACAATAGTAACGGTTTCGGGCTCGTATTCGACGACCAAATTTGCATACGCAGTGGCACCTTTAAAGTGTACGCATAAAAAATAGCACACGTATCAATTTTCAATTAATATCTGGTGTTTGTTGTACGCGTTAGTGGCGACAAAGGTACACATCTGAGCAAATTTGGTCAGCTGTAAGCCCCCATTCGTTTAGTTGGATGCGGTAATGTTTGACCAACAGTCCGGACAAAACCAGCACGTATTTGCACTAAAATCGGCCTTAACAGTTGAAATCCTCTAATTTTACAGCCTCGTGATCTATTTCGAAGGAAACGCTTGGACACACTAGCTCCGCAAACGTGTCGCTCAGGAACAACTTATGGAGGCGGGTTCTTTCAGTGATGAATTTAGCAACGAATTCCTACAATAGTTTTACCAAGTGATATTTTTATATTTCAGTTACTTCGCAGGTCTCACAGTAAAGGTTGCCATCGTTAACCAAGTCTAATCAATTGGAGTCATTGTGTACAAGTGTTGAATTTGTATACTGTTGTCACAGTTGGACGGATTTCTACAGCCCGCCGTTCGATTTTTTGAGTTGGCATTTAAACTTTGGGTGACGTGCTGATAGAGAGCTTGCACAATTGGGCACTCAACATAACATAGTTCATATAAAAAGTAACTAGTAGCAAGAGATCACTGTGAATGGTAGACGAGCACACATGTTAGTTGTTTGAGTGAAAAGATCCCTTGACAGTTTTTTGGGGTCATCTTTTGTGTGCAATTCACTCTTTTTTATTATTATTATTATTAATTATTATTATTATTTATTATTATTTCGGATCAATGACTTAACAGTTTGTACACATAGATAGGATTACCTCATTAAACAGCAGAGCATTCAAAAACACACAGATTTGAACTAAATAATTTCGTATATGGTTGTAAAAAATAAACCACTGCCATCTACCTGTAGTGTAGATTGTCATCTTCCTTATGGGATCTAAGTTTACCTTTACGCTGATAATTTTATTTACTTTTACTAATTATCGCTATTTTAATCTGGCAAGAAGAGTGCGTTGATAAATGTTGAACACACATTTCGGTGAATGCATCATTGTTGTTGATTGTTTATTTGTCAGTTAGAAGTATATTCCGATATTATATTTTAGTTGGTTCACCGATGTGATCAATATATAACCTCGCTAACTTTTGGGGGTCCTATATCATGGGTTTTTATGAAGTTGGCTGTATTAGACCTTTAAATCTGGAACAAAACCAAAAGAGGTAGAAAAGTATTCATACCCGGCATTGAATTGTTCGTTGAAATAAATCATATTATATCACAATAAATTGTGATATAATTCTAAACAAAGAAGTTATACCCTATCTAATCTTTTCAAATTGAAATATTCAAAACGCAGTATTAACCCTTTCAACCCGAATGATGCCAACGCCATCATTTGATTAGTTCGTAGACTATAAGAAGGTGTCTTACATTCCATTTATATTATTTCATTTTATAAAGTCAATGCAAATTTCAGGCCAAGTTGTAACTAATACTCCAACTAAACTAGTCAAAAAACATATCGATAGTTTTCATTTGCGTGCGCAAGACAAACCAATTTCCTTCAACGTCCAAATTTGTAGAACACGGGACAGTAAATTATAAAGTAAACACATAGAACTATTGAATAAATTAATTTTTTCAATTTTTACAAGATGCATGCGGCTAAGTTTGGTAGGAAAAATTGACTCAATACAAATTTTTATTTGAATTTGAGCATAAATCATCAATATTTATTATGAACAAGATTTTCACATTTTTTTCTAACGTTGTAAATTCGTTGTTGTTATTGGGGATAATTCACTGCATCATACGAAATTATTTGGAGGGAAATTAATGAAATACTCCATTGAGATGAGAAATACTGCAATTAAATGTGGCACTATTTCTCCATTTCTATTGCATGGAATATTTATCGTTTAAAATTGTAGTGTGGTATTTGGCGCGAAAATTCGAAATGGGTTTATAAGAATGACATAGAAATTGTTAGCCGTAATACACATTATGTGGCGAAAAAATAATGTGGGTTGAGGTGCATTAATTTGCCATCCCAACTCAGTGGTTACACATGAACACTTCCACGCAGTGGTGTTTGGAGCTGATTCCCGGGTCCTCATTTCTATATTTAAGTTGTTTCACCAAGTTACTGCACAAATATAACATATATCTACACTAAAATGATTGAAAATAAAGTTTCTAACAGTTATTTATTTACGCTCACTATTGTAATTGGTCTAGCTATCTCCGAGCAAAACACACGTAGGAATTCCTCGTTAACTAAAAGTCGCGAAATTCGGTGTTTCTGGTATAATAATGCTAGTGTGAATGACTAATACGCAAATCACACCACATTCATTCACTAGTTATATCACAGTGCAAAAGCTACAAGCAGGATCGTAGCCAACGACCGGGTCTAGCAATTTTTACTCTATCAATATACAAGAAATTGAGTACACTCTCGGCAAGTAGACTTTCCATTGCAAGTCGTTTCAGACGACAACAGGCTATTTTGTAAACTCTCGGTGAAGTTTTGATACAGCGATTTTAATATTGGACACTGTTGATGAAATAAATAATAACGCTGACATTTGAAATCACGGCGTAAGGTATCTTGTCGCACATTCGACTCGTCTGGCCAAGGAGGTCTCTTGGCATTGATCTGAAGATACTGTTGACGTGTGCATTATTTTCAGTCATGACAGCCTACAACACGCAAAGTTTAATCAAAAATGTGTCATTGATGCATTGAAGTGCGTGCTTTGTGAATTATATCACAGCTAAATTAGTTACACTGACTGACACAAAATCGTAGGCAATAACCAAGATACAAACTAAACACGGTCATATTTGATCTTGGCAAATATACCAATAATACTTGTGGTATGCATTCTACTCGCACATACGCACAATCCTATATTTATATTGATTGTAAAAATGCCTATCAGAATCTTTTGTTAAAATTGTGTGAAAAATTGATAAAATTTCTTTTATTATTGTTTACTCGAATTGATCAAGATAAAAATTGCTCAGTATCACCTTATTCGGTACTTATCTGTAAAATTGAAAACTATATCAATGAAACAAAAAATATGTGACCAATATTCCTATAAGTAGGTATACGTGAGAAATGTGGCGAAACCCGTTTTTATGATATTTATTATGGACGATAAAATTAGGGGAAATGTCTGCACAAATAAATGTCAATGCAGCGATCTCTAGAAGTAATCCCTTGGCCCGAACCATCGACTGTAATGGAGGCCAAAAGATTGCCACATATATTCCAAAGGTACATGCACTAAATGGGCGTAAAAATAAATACGTTTGGCCAGTGGTACACTTATTCGATCTGGTCCCGGGGATACACTTTCACATAAATTCTTTTTAAACTCACGGCTGGTGACCAATAGGTAGAGGCGGTGTCTTTCATTTTTTATCGTTTCAACGAATGTCTAACAATGTTAGTGCAAAAAGTCAAAGTGTATTACCATGCATAATGCACAATTGGGGTCATGGTCGTCGGTTAGAACTAGTTAATTAAATATAACATTTTCAGCAGTCACAGTCAAGCGGATTTTTACAAGCCATTGTTTTAGGATCTAAATATTCTTTTAGGTTTTTACTGAAATTTTGGTAGATCGTTTGCATCATTGGACACTGGAACCTACTGAAATCTACAATACTAATGACAACTTTTACTGTGTATGGCAACTGAACACAAGTTTTGTTCGTGAGTTCAAGAAGGTCATGGAGTATATTGGCGCCAAATTTCAAAACCTTCTTCTCGTACCGAAAGACAGTGGTACTCTAAGACAATTGCGGAAATGTATCCAACATAAACAGCATTACCAAGTATGGTGGCGGTTTGTGAATTTTCCGAGAATTAGCCAGCATGATTAATGTCGAGAAACTACGCGTAAATACAGGTGTTACGGTGGGTGCAAAAACATACACTTTAATAAGTGGGCAGCTTCTCATTTTGAATCTATTAACAAGTAATATACACATATAACTGATATTGGCCAAACGATGTACAAACTAGTAGTATCACTCAATCTATTATTGAGGCAATAACTTGACAAAAATTAAAATTCAAACATTGTTCAATGCCATATCGAATATCATAGTTTACATCAAAGAATACAGTTTGTAGTTTGGCACTATATCTGCCCATTTGAATATCATTTGTAGGTAAATATTGTTGAGCCGGATGAATATCTTTAATTCTATTGGATCTTTACATGGGTTGGTGAGATAAATGTTTAAATTAGTTCATTAGAATGCTAGACAATTTCTGTAACAAATAATACTTGTTGTGTTGGAATTAGGGTACGTCAAATAAACTTTCATTTTAAAATCGGTGGCTTTTGATTTCGCCAATTAAATACTTTTTAAAACAATCACAACTTCAACTGCCATATAAAATAAAACTTCAACATGCGGCGAACCTTTAGCACCGAACGGATATAACATAGTAACAACTGAATATATTGCGTATTTCATTCAATTTGATGTTGAAATATAAAATCATTAAATCTATTGTAAAAATTGATACCTTAACCATTAGTCAAGACACAATTGCTAAAATCGGTAAAAACAGCTATTTTGTAATATAATTTGGTTTTACCTAACTCTCTAATCGGATTAAATATTTTAAAATCAACAAGAAACTATTGCATTCGAACGCCATAATGATCATTTAACGGAATATATCTAAATAGAATAGCATGATCTATGTTTTGGTGCATTAGTGGCATTTCAAAGTCAATGTAAAAGTAAAAAAATGTCCAATTGAGATAGGCAGGAGTTAGTTTGGATGATCACAAAGAAATCTAGTGGTGCAAACGTCATAATAATTCAACCCATTATCAGTTTCTTGTAATTTCAACTGACTCAGCAAGTATGCAGCAAAATCCAGCATGTACACACACTATGAAAAAGTCGTTTGGGTTTATTGGAAAGAGAAATACGGCGATTTTATCGTTGTGATTTTGAATATATCCGCAAACCATGTGTTGAAGTGATTTATTTCTTAGTAGTGAATCAATGCGTTCTCGTTCAAAAATAACGGCCACTAGGAACCTCTTTTGTTGCAATCATAGTGCGATAGATTATTCAATAGTAGTAGCTTACTTGGCAAAACTCACATTCTGAGTTGTGATTCTCTAATGAAACATTACCTGTGCTACAAAGATGGGTGTTTGCCTGAGAAGTGGTTGATCGAGGTTGGGGGATAGTTGTTGAAGTGTTGTCGGATAGAGTTCAATACCGGGCACTTAATAATAACAAGTAATGCCGATTTAATAAATTCGCTATTCACTGTGAAAGGAAACGACTGGCAAATTTCCGTAAAAGCGTTGGCAAGAGTTAAGAAGTGAAAAGATCCGATATTCCTCTTCATTTTAAATTCATAAACATAGTTCATATGTCACAACAGGAAAAACGCAAATAAACAAAGTTACCAAAGTCACTTTATCGTCGTTTCCTTTAAAACAATGAGTTTTTGAACCCTTCATACAACACACGATAAAGAACACTAGGTTTTAGTAAATGAAATGATGAAAAGTCAAGTCGATACCTATTTGCACTTTCATTTTCGGTATGTAATCTCAACAACTATATTTCCTGAGAGATATATAGTTATCTCATCGATCATTACTTTGGTGAAAAGTGCTGAATATGTGTGTGCGTGTTTAAAGTTGTGCCAAATTGAAAATAATAATAACAACACTGTAAAATGGGAGTGCTCATTAAATAAAGTTTAGCTAATAAACTGAAATAGTTCTTCGAGCCCATGGAACTGAATAAGTTAAAGTTTAAAAATAATATTACCGAAAGTAATATTGTTTCTTGTTATTTAACTGCAGTAAGCTCTTACCATATAATATCGATGGAACCTTTGAATTAAGAATACAGTAATCAGTTGGTTATGAATAAATCGATATTTTCTCGGTCAATTTAAATGAGAAAAATATGGTCGCACACAAAGTTTTGTTAGCAATCACTACGTTTGTCTGATGACATTTTTGTTGTTGTGACAGAAAATAATGCGTTGCTACGACTATTAGTACTGACAGTTGTGCGCCTTAGTATTTCAGTAGATTCGCGTTACAGTAATGAGTTCACAAAGAAGAGATCCTTCCTATGCGAACCGACTCTATCCTAAGGACGGTTGTTTCTACATTAGGATAACTGCTGTCTAATCTGATGACAATTACTAGGAGTCACTTTGACCAAAATGCTGAACCAATACTTCTCTGCTGCCAAACACTATGGCTCAAAGAAAGACATCAACACGCTAATATTGCCGTAACCACATTCGTGTAGTGAAACTAGCTCAAATGCTGTAGTCATTTCAATTGTGTTATCAATGGTCCATCTATTGCAGCTGCTTATTGTCGACTGAAGAATATCAAAAAAATGTAGTTTAAACAATGTGCACACTGAGATGAGTACTACTGATTCGCACAGAAAAAGAGTGTTCGTACTGGGCGGGACCCACTACAGCCAGAATAATCGAATTAGTCTCTCAAAGTACTCCCGTTTTGTAACCCCACTGGGCGGATTGAGCCTAGACATGAAAGGTATTGGAACATTGGTCAGCGTTACTAATTGCACGTAAGTTCAAAGATATCTGGCTGAAAGTGGCCACTTCACTTTCACCACAAGAAGAATAGATTCAAAGGAGTTCTCCATTGAATCCCAACTACCGTTTTTGGCTTACCTCAAGAACAAGTTATTTCTATTTGGACACACTCCCAATGCCATTATTGCTAATAACCAATAGATATCAGTGTCAATTCAAAATTATTCCGCTATTTGTGTCCACAACAAAAATCAATTCTCACCTGGATAGTGTCGCTAATGTTCTACGTGAATTTTTCCTGTCCCCCGAAAATCTGTTTGTCATATCTACAGACATGACGAGTGACAACTGTAAATATGTTATTCCTAGTAGTGTTTGAAAAGTAAAAAATAAGACCGCATCAGGACTGACGACTCACTCACTCTCCAAACTAGTGGCGATATCATCACAACAACTTTATCTGAAGAAAAGGTACAGATACCTTTTAGCACTGAACTGCTAGTTTTACATCATCATCTGAATAATCCAATTCTTACACCTAGATCTATAATGTAATGTCGCAGTTGGATTATGCTAGTTTTGACAACTTTTCAACTGAAAATAACTGGCAGTTCTGCGCCAAAGATGCCATTTCACTCATTTTTAAAGTAGTTGTGATTTGTTACAAGACCAAACAACGTTAACGAGCGCACTTTATAGATGGTCAATTTATTGAGGAAAACCCAGCTCAGTTTCCATCCTGTGAACCTCTTGAAAATGTCAATGGTTGGCCAGCAGTTGGACGAGTCCAACGACACATCGAACTTCTTCCCCGACTGTATGCTCGAAGAAGCGTCAGTTGAATCAGTGAGCGAAGCTGATCAACAATACAAAGACAACCACAACTTTCATTCGTTCTCCATGATTTTGTACACTGAACCGGGTGTTATAGACTTTTATCAACAGTCATTCTTTTAAAATTCTGTTCTCAAGTCCATCATACAATACGTTGTTTTTTAAACGTTGAGAAATTCCAAACGTTTATATTTCTTTACTAGGCGTCAACATCAATTTAACCGTTACTTTTTAGTGTATATGTTGGCTCGTGTATCAGCCAGAATTATAAACACTGTTGTAATTTTTGGTCCCAAATTTGTGCGGGAAGTGTTGCGCAACGCTCAATAAAAAAGTCATTAATTTGTCAACTTTAATACAATTGTAATCTCTTTGTTGCTCAAAGGAAAATAGCAATTCTCAGGCACTTTAACTCATATCACTATTTATGACTGTTTGTCAACTTGTTCAATAATAATATTTAAAATTAATTTATTTTATAGTATTGATAGCAATTCTCAGGTACTTTAACCCATTTCACTATTTATGACTGTTTGTCAACTTGTTCAATAATAAAATTTAAAATTAATCTATTTTATAGTATTAATTGTTCGTGGGATTTAGCATTTTCAACCGACCATGCTGAATAAATATGCGATAAAAAATGTGGCCAACTATTTAATATTTATCTTTTTGTTGAATTTTTTTACCATTACAATAATTTCATGCTTCAATTGTAATTAAGATCTCACCATAAATATTCAATTTAAATGAGTAGGTATAGGTTACGCCTTCGAAACTACCCACAAACAGTTCAGTTAATCGTCCACAGATGTAGATTTAAAACTAGAGATAAGGTTTTCGTTGAATAACTCCGGAACATCTAAAGTGATAATGTTGGTTGGGGTTGTTACTTTCATTTTTGCTGTTTTCCTACGATGTCGCTATGCTTTGACGCCTCATAATAACGCCTTTGACCTCTCGTTAGCAACCGACCCCCTTAAAAATAACGAAGTATTTGAGCACAATCTGTTTGGATATGCTATAAAAGCAGTCGGAAGAAACAGGTTGTTAAATTCACTGGTTTTATGCATGACAAATTGAGGACAGGTTGATAATATCTGCTCCGCTTGCGGCAAATGAAGATCTTTTAAAAACAAGGACAGAAAACACCCCAGGCATTATTTTTCTGTGCAATTTACCGAATGCTTCTCCTACTGCGTCAGACTGCGAAAAAATCAACTTACTTCCTGCAGATATTGGTGCGTATTCAAGTCACAACTTTTGTTGCTATAATTGCACAATTTAGAGAATAAAGCTAACAGAACATATAGAACATTACTATTTGGATTTATTTTAGAGCAAATTACTGAAAACCTCTTCATCGTATGTTGAATTGTAAAAACTTCATTATCGTTCCACGATTTAGATATGCGCCCCTAAAATGAACCTAATTAAAGCACATGAGGTGACACAAAGTGTGTCACCCTGTTACAAATATAACCATAAATCCAAAGAATCAACTCCCTTGCCTGGTATGAACCATATTAACGTTGTTGTAACAGTGATCGTCTCAAGTAAAACATAAACATGGTTATGCCGACGGACTTGTGTTCGCTTTCAGTGATGAGGGAGTCGTCGAGCTCACTTTTTTAAACAACACGTATGACAATTAAACGTCTATTTTTAAACGTTTATAGACAAGAAATGAACCATAATCAATATTATAACATTATTGGAAGTGATAAGGTTATTGAGCTCACATCAGCGTCCGCATGTATATTAGAGTTACGATTGTGTGATCACTAATATCGACATGTAGATATTAATAGTATGCAGATGTATACATTTCCCGACGGAGAAGGTATTTCTTAACTGAATTAAGCGCGTTTAGATGTTATTTTCAATACATTAAAATCATACGTTGTTGCGGCACACTGACGCAACCTTCCTTGCAACGGCCCCCACCAATGTTGATAATGTTCCACCGTTAAGTTGAGCTTCTGTGTTGTTCTCTAAATTCTTTTGTATACCTATAATACATTAGTTGTGACTTGAAATGGGTTTAATAATCAATTAATCTCTTTTTAATAATAAATAGCTATGTATCTATTTATTTGTTTATTTTGAATAGATTTAATGGATCGTTTAGAGCCCGAGTGATAACTGTTAGTAAAAAGACAGTTGCATTTCTCTCCCATATAAAATCTTCGCTTGCTAATTCACTGTCAATAGTAGCTTAAATCAGTATATTAAACTAAGTATGGTGAGAAGTAGTTAGTCTCGAAGCCCGGCGGGATTTCCTGATTTAAAATCTAACAACTGCCCATAATAGTTACAATACAGCGACATTCAAAGATGCTAGTCTTAACGATTGACTATGTGGCTTCATTCTGTGAGTTTTCAGTAATTATAACAAAAAACATTTCAAAAATCTCTTAAACACTTTAAATGCCTCGCATATGGATGATGGTCCATGCCTGGGAAACACATACTGAAGAAAAATAACAACAACTCATACATGAATATTCAAAAATTGCCGTTGTACAGCTATTAAACTTAAGTGTGGTGGCATACATTAGGGGGCAAATCTATTTGTTTAATATTATAATTAATTTATAGTGAAATCAGAATATTTCGAAATAAAGAACCGTACATTTGCTCAAGTTGCTCAGATTAATCGATGAGTTTATTGTAAATTTCAATTTAGTTGCAACTAAGAGGCGTACACAACCACAGAAAATATGAAAAAAGGGGTTATGATGGTCATATCAATGAAGTAATTGTCGACTTTGAAATTTCTGCTACGTTTAATGGTGTTAATCTAGCCATTGAAACATACCGGTTTTCGATCCCTAATTTTTGGCATAGTCGCAAAGTAATCACTAACTCTCATGCGGCTTTTAAAAATAGCTGCTGACCTTTTTGTGCCGAAATCTGTTGCAAATATATTGAAAATTTATTTATATTGAACTTTAACGCGGAATAAATACAAATGGTCTAATGCCGTCGTTTGACTATTATAGGGGCCAAAGGAGTTTCAAAACAAAAGTACCACAGTCAACTTTAATAGATTTATTTTTGTTGCATGGCGCCGATTTTATTACCAACTTAGTTTAAATTTACTGGTTGCCTAGTTTCCCATTTTTCAGCTCACATATGCTATACAGGTATCGATGGCAATTTTTGTTGTACAAAATGGGGTAAAAAATTAAAATTCATTTTGAATAAAGTTGATAATCCAACATAAATGGCTTATTTTCAAATATTACAAAAGAATAAACGTACAAAGTGAGTTCATTTTTTGTGCTTCGAAAAGTAACCAACTTGACATTCAAACATGTTTTATAATTTCTGAAACAACCAACTCTTACTCAATTTCGAATTAATTATCAAAACCATAAAGATCTAAATCATCAATTGACCGTGCATTTTTTCAGTATTTAAATATAGTGGGGACGAAGGGTCACTTGAAATTGCAGTATTAACCAACTTTATAGTCAGGCCACTATCTACACCAATCCTTTTGTGGACAACGGAAAGGGAGAGATTTTATTTATACTATCGCCGAAATTTCCCTTTATCAAGAGGAGTTCGGAAAGGAAGTTTGGCGAAATTCCAGGCGATTATTTTGGATATTCAACGTGTGTTACCACTTATAAACATAGCTTCTATGCTCAATGTACTAAAAGTTTGGCCTGTATAAACAAAAGTTCGATTTAGTGACTCTTGTGATGGCTCCGTTTGGAGGAAAAAATCACAGAGGAGCTATGTATGCCTATGACGTTGAGTCAGCTATTGGTGGCAATGTGGAATATAAATTGAAACTACTGATTGTACATTTAAAATAACTACAATATGGTTGCTATTATTTGCATACTTTAGACTTCGGAGTTTTCTGACCACTTCGCCGATATTAATGGTGCTGATATAATTGTTTATCATATCTCTTCTCCTGGCGTGGATTTGAATAACGATGGTATTGATGGTAGCAACACACACTTTGTACATATGTGTCTTTAACTGAGTCGCAGATATCCTACTTTCAACGACTTCAAACACCTCTACAATTAAAACACTGATGTAACATCTAATTACAACCATTACACTCATAATACCATTTTAGAATGCCTTTTCCAATTAAAGTCAGTTGTAATTACACGTTGGTTAAACATTCGGACAAAACGGCGTGCGGTAAAGAGAGACCAACTTATTATTGGTATTCGTCAGCATTATTCGTCGAATTATGAGTGCTTTAGCATGGAAATTCGAATGGATTTTGTTCTGGAGTTTTTGGATAGCTATTCCAAACGTAAAGTGCAAGAAGGACACGGTATGTAACTTGAACTCGGCCAAAACCTATGTCCATCTGCACCATTTTTACTATGAATATATATATATATATGTCATATTTTCACCAACCGACTAAGGCTGTGTTTGAAATAAACCTTAGACACTTTGACCATTGAAACCACTCTCAAATTTTCTTTGGACTATCTCCAATTTATCATTATGACTGGAAAAAATAATGGGATTCTATCATCTGAATTTGACTTGTTATATCATATAACCAGCACAACAGAATATGCCAGCTCAAAATCTATTTTCTTCCACATATCAATGCTTACAGTCGACAACGTTGTTCATTTTGAACGTCTTTTTTCGCTGGAGATGGCTAAATCATTTGCGTTGGTCACCTTTAAACAATACTTAAGAGTGTATCTTGAAAATGGTGCCATACAGTTGACTCCGTCTCACGATTCGGATATCATGTGCACTTTTGTGCATTGTAACGTGAAAGAACTGCTGGACACTGCTCCGCAATATAGAAAAATGTTTATTGAATCGAAAATTTCGTTTCAATTTTGCTATAGTAAACTTTTGACCGAGTACGCAGTACCAACTGTGATCCCGTTGGTCAACCATCTTCCTAGTGGCTTAGACTCAGGGTTGTTCTACGCGTTGAAAGTGAAGATTACATTCAACCCTTCTGCTGTCCAATTCACTCATTGCAACGGCCGCACACAAAATGTACGTATCTGCTTGTCGCCAGTTTTAAATACCACTTTGATACTCATTTATAAATTAGACTTCGACGCCGCATGAGGCAGGCGAGCAACTGGAAACGGTCGACGTGCATTTGGTTATACTAGAGGTATTGTGTGAATTTGAAAAAAAATTTGAAAAAGTACTTCAGCCTAAAATTAACTGTTCAATCTACACGACGGGAAGAGCAGAAGAAATTGAGCAATTGGTTGTGATTAAAGTGTAAGACTTTAAAATGCACTTAAGCCTTCATCCACCCATACTTAGATATGCGCTTTATGGCCGTGACTCGGAACAGCCAATTATACACAGCGACTACCAAATAGTTAGTCAACGTGTAAGTCGCTACGAGATAATAGGGTGAATAAATTATTTGTATCGAATTCAAAATTGTGCTCACTAGAGCAACGTCTCTCTCATCGTTGAAAGTGTTCGGTCCACCTCTCTTGGGTATCAGTATTTTAAATTCTTTTCGAGTAATTACTTTATTTGATGAGCAATATTATATATGTGTATATTGTATGAGCATATTTCAGATAACCACGTATGGAACTTCAACTCTTGATGAAGCCACTGTCAATGTCAAATTGTCAACAGATCTCTCCAGTAAATTAGCGTACATCTCTCACTATAAGGTAGCAGTTGTGAAAAACGAATGTACATTACCATTAACAGTGTCCCGGTGAGTCCACTACCCCGCTGAATGAGTGCCCTCAATGGGAATGCACCGACACGAGTCTACAATTGGAATTTAACTGCTCACTGAAGGATCTTGTCCCTTCGGAGTCAGAGCTGATACAGTTTGACGTTAGATTGCAGAAATATGCCTTGAATCCGCCGGTATAATGCTAACAGTGAAAACATAAATATAATAGTAAATGTAATTGTTAACAATAACATTTGACTAGACGACCACTTCGAACTTAATTATTAGCGTGGAAGCAACGGTCGTAGACAGAGAAAACTACGTTTTACAAGGAACCCCCCAAACGGTGTGAACTTGAAATAAGGCCTTCTCAGCTAACACAGGGCGTTTAGATTAGCATAAACTTAGAAAGGAAGAGTGAGACGAAAATGAAAATGTGGCTGCTGGGAGTTGTGTGTGGCTGTGCAACTTTCCTCTTCCACGCAGTGTTCATCGCGCTCTACTTTGTAACTTCACACGGTTTCCCATCTGGCCAATAACTCAACTTTTAGATGGGGGCTCTCAACCAATTTTTGTTCAAAGGTGGTAAAAACCCCCACAATGACACTTACGCGATCACTGCCTCTATAAAAACATAATTCGTTAGCCTGTCAAATCACTCTCTAAATTAGTATAAAAACACTGTTACTTCAGCTACTATATGCGTTCTATTGTTCAAATCATTTCAATATAACTCGATCTGAAATGACAAAGAAACCCCGGGCATTAATAGAATTTATACTATTTGAACAAACAAAGATCACATTTGAGATAAAAACACTATTACAATTGGAACCTAAGTGGTCTAATTCAATATAACTGGGGAAATTTGAAGGTATGCTAAAAATATCGGAGTAAAGTGATAGTTTAATTTGATTTTCTTAAATAAAAGCAGCCACAATTCCCACTTTCAATAGTTAATTCAAAGAAACCCCACTCAAATTATTTCTGGCACATTTTATCAATACAGCCGTCAAACTTTTGTCATATCCCTTTCAACTCGAAATTAAAACTAAAAGAGGTGGGCAAGTATTCATACAGATATTGTTTTAGTGAGTGAAATAATACAAATTTCAGCAAAATATAGTTTTTTGGTAATCAAGTAACACCGTATTTAATCTCTTCAAAATGAAATAATAAAAACACCGAAGTTATAATGTTAGAAAAAATTTGGACATGTTTTTAATAAAAAAGAGTGTTGATTTTAGTTTAAATTCAGATAGAAATTCGTTGTTAGTCACTTTTTTGGGCTTTTGGAGTTGTTCCTATCAACTTTAGCCGCATACATCTTTTAAAAAATAATATTTCACTCAAAAATTTTATGTATCTTCTTTATTAAGGTTTTGTGTTGCCCAAAAATCGCTGGCAATTAAAAAGACAGTGGACATTGACACGCTAATCAATTTCTCGAAAATTGTCATATATTATATCTTAAATTGATTTTTAATAAGTATATTAGTTTA
>JAOPJI010008735.1:0-17815 GCA_027122695.1 Merluccius productus
ATAGTGCCGGTTGTGTTTGGCTAGTGGCTATGTGTAGATATTACAGCCTGTTGCTATATGTAGTTATTTTCGTAACAGTTCGCATAGCTTCGCTCTCTCAGGAGGTCTGCTCCGGGGAAGGACAATGAGAGTCAGCATCTCGTGAGTGTTTATAGGTTCCCCAGCAGACGGGAAGGGGTGGTAGGTTCGTCCTTCGGGGTAGTCTAGTTTCGGCCGGCTGGCGGTTGGGGTTGTCTCATCGGGTGGGGTGGTATAGTAGACTGCTGGCTGTTTGTTATCAGTTGGTTGTTTTCCACACATTGGCACTGAGGAAGGGTCCTTGGTGCTTTTCCACACACTGTCACATGAGGAAGGGTCCTTGGTGATTTTCCACCCATTGTCACTGGGGGAGTGTCTCTTGGTTATTTTCCACACCACCATAGATGATCTTGGCTGGGCTTAGACAGGGGTGCATGGTTATTTTTTTACAACATAACCCTCTCAAGTGGTCGACAGAGCACTTTACCTTATGTGACAAATAACACCATGGGAGAACATCGTCTAAGTCAATTCGTTTTTTCCCCACCCAGTCTCACATCTTTCGGGAACCTCAGTGGTCCAGGAAACCTCTCCAGAGGGGAGGAGGAAGCCGGCCCATCCTTCCTAAAGAAGGAGCATTCACCTGGGTTAGTATCCCTTGTACAATTATCACAGACAGGTTATACATATCGTTCATATAAGCGTAGCGGGGGAGGGGGCACATTCCTTTCCCAGGGTCTCACGGGAGCATGGGACTATGGTCCCTGCTAGTCTTTTCACCCGGTTTATTGTTCGACCCTGGGAAGGTGGGCCATTCCCTTGGACTACTTCTGGGGAACCCTGTGGGCTGTCGCATATATATACATCGTATCCATTCCACATGGCTTTAGGCAACCCCCCACAATTTATCATGTCACATAGTTCAAACTGGTATGCTGTGTGGGTCCCCAGGGTATACTTAAGTTCTAAGCCGTCGAAGGACCGGATGCATTGGTCGCCGCTGAAGCCGGCGGTCACATGCCTCTTCTTTCGAGCGTTTTGGGTTGGTCCTGTGCCTCCGGGTGGTCTCTCTCCTACGAGGGACGGCCATCTCTGAGGCATCTCTGAGGCAGTTTTGGAGGCCAGGTATGCTGTAACAAAACACACACAGGTGATGCCTCCGAGGAGGCCGACCAGGCTCCCGAGTCGGCCCCTAGAGTCCTGGAGAGTCAGGTGGGTCCACGGCCTCCTGGATGCGGGCAGCAGTCTGCTGCGTGGTCTGGTCACCTGGTGGGTCCGCCTTCCGTGCCCTGGAGAGGTGGTACCAGTGGGCTCCGCCTTCTCGACCCTGTATGGAGACCGAGAAGGGGGTGGCCGACAATACCTTGTAAGGACCTTTCCACCGGTTCTCCGGGAAGGAGCACTGTGCTGCCTTTATCCACACCCAGTCACCAGGGGCTACTGGGGGTGAGTGGGTACCGGGGGGCGGGGTAGAGGTAACCTGGGTATACAAGGACTGAGAAGCAGTGGTTAGGGCAGCACAGTAGTCCTGTAACACAGTGTCTAGATGGTCCGACAGGGGCTCTGCAGGGGTGTCGTAGGGGCCTGGCATTGGGCGCCCCGTGACTAATTCATGGGGGAGAAGCCAGTGGCATTTGGGGCATTTGGCATCTCATTGCTAGTAGCGCTAAGGGGAGGGCCGAAAGCCACGTCATTCTTTTAGTGCCTATGCACGCGAGCACGGCATCCTTAAAAGCGGACGCGGATGGGAGATCTGCGGCCGCCATGACTTTCGCCATGGTTTGTTTCAGAGAGTGGTTGGCTCTTTCTACTATGCCCTGGCTCTGCTGGTGATATACCGACCCGTAGTGGTGGTGGATGCCTAGGGCTTGTTCTACCGCTTTCAAATCTCTGTTAGCGAAGTGGGAGCCGTTGTCCGAGCAGAGGGTCTTGGGGTACCCCCAGCGAGGGATTAGTGCTGGAATTTAACTACGGTTTCTGCGTTCTCATGTTTGGCTGGGCAGACTTCTATCCACCTGCTGAACCTGTCTATGACTACCAGGGTGTACTGGTACCCATTACATCTGTTTGCCTTCCCCATGTCGGTATAGTCTATATACAGTTCTTAAAAGGGAAGGGGTGGTACGGGGAAGGAGCCCTGAGGGATCTTGAATCCGGGTTTTGGGTTCAGCTGTTGGCAGGGGACGCAGCTCCTGAGCTGGTGGTGCACATGCTCTTTCATGTATGGGTGCCACCAGAAACGTTTCAGGGGAATCATGGTGGTTTTGGGGCTCTGGTGATGTTTCCCGTGTTCGGTGTGGATCATTAGGGTGAGGGCTTTGGAGGAGAGTGCTGGTTTCCCTTCTGGAGTTCTGTAAACGCAGAGAGAGTCCTTACAGCATCCTTTGCTGATCCATGTGGAGAGTTCATAGGCACTTGCCTGATTTTGCATGATGCAGAGTTTGTCTTGATGGTTTGGGGCGGGCCTGGATGAGTCGTCTTCTGGGCTGCGGGATGATCAACATCATCCCGCAGTTTTTGCTGCCACATCAGCCGCCTTATCCCCTCGTGTGGTACAGCTTTCGCCTTTCGTGTGTCCTTTACACTTGATGATTGCCACTTCACGGGGTAGGTGGACAGCGGCCAATAGTCGGATCACAAGGTCGATGTGTTTTACTGGATGGCCCGAGGACGTCTTCATCCCTCTCTCAACGGCTTGCAAGGCATTGACATGACACATCTCGTACACATAGTTGCTTAGCCGACTCCAGGGCCTCTACTAAGGCGCAGGGTTCAGCCTTCTCGGCTGAGGGGTGGTCGGGGTTCCAGGCCATAGCGGAGGGTGGTGCAGAGACCCGAGGTGTCTTGGGTCACCACCGCCCAGGAAGCGATGTTCTCCCCGTGTGTGGTCTTGTAACAGCACCCATCTGTGTACCACTCGTGCTTATCTGTCCCCTCTAGTGGTCCACTGAGAGGTCGGGGCGTACTTTAGGGTACATTGGATGATGGGGATGCACTGGTGGCGGTGGCCGTCTTCGGCCGCAGGCATGGTGGTCGTCATGACGCCGGTGGTGCTGTACGAGACGTTGGGGCTAGTGAGTGCCTCAGCCATTTGTTGTTTGCGGGTGGCATTACATACCACGAATGAGTCACTTTCGATTGCTTCCTTTACCCCATGTGTGGTGTGCACCACAGTAGGGTTGTTTAGGGTGAGGTGAGAGGTTTTAGCCAGGGCCCGTGCCACAGCCGCGATGTGTTTCGCACATTCTGGCAAGGCCTCGGTCGGGGATGTCGAGGGTGGAGCTATGATAATGGAGGATTCGGCAAACCCCCCGCTTGGGTTGCCACAGCACTGCATTTACATAGTGCCACTTGTGGGTTACATCGAGGTGGAATGGGGCCGTGTAATCCGGTGCCTGGAGCGTGGCTGCTGACGAGAGGTCTTGCTTCAGGGCGGTGAACGCGGCTTCCTCCTGGTCCAACCATGCAAGGTTTGCATGAAGGTTACGGCACCCCTGGGTGGTGATGAGTCCTCGGAGCAGTTCTGTTTTTTCAGTGAACTCTGGGACGTATTGGCGGCTGTAGTTGCATAGTCCGAGGAACGCCATCATCTCTCGAGCAGTTCGTGGCTTCGGAAATTGCAGGATCGAGTCCTGACTGGCTCTCGTCATGGCCCTGGCGTCGGCCCTAGGAATTGTACCGACGGTACCAGGAGGTGTAGTTTTTCTCGCTTGCATTTGTAGGCGGCGGTCTCGAGGGCCAGGAGGACACTCCGGGTCACCACCATGCAATCTTCTAGCAATGTGCTTGCCAGGAGGAGGTCGTCGACGTACTGGACCAGAACTGTGTTATCTGGGAGAGGGATGTCACGGAGATCCTGTTGTACCAGGGCATTGAAAATCGTGGGAGTACTCCGGTACCCTTGCGGCATTCTGGTGTAGGTGAGGTGTTCATTCTGCCAGGTGAATGCAAAAATGTCTTGGGATTCTTCAGCCAGGGGTATGCAGTAAAAGACATTGGCTAGATCAATGGCAGTGAACCAGCAGTGCTTCAGAGTGACTTTGTGGAGGGCCAATTGCGGATTGGGGACCTTTTCAGGAGGTCTCACAGTGCGAGTGTTCACCTCATGGAGGTCATGCACCAGGCGCCATGTTTTCCCATCGGCTTTGCGAACAGGGAGGATGGGGGTGTCTCAGGGGGAGTGGGAGGGCACGAGGACCCCGGCCTCCTTTAGGCCCGCTATGGTAGCGGTGATGCCTTCTTCGGCTTCGGGACGCCCTGGGTACTGGGCGACCCAAACCGGTGTGGTGTCAGGTTTGGTCTTGACCACCACTTTGTATTGCAGGGTGTGTCCCATGTCGTAGGGTCCCCTGGCCCACAGGTGGTCGGGGAGTCCGGCCAGCATCTGCTGAATATCCGCTGCTAGCGGGGCAGGGTTCGGTGAGTCCGGTGGATGTGCGTCCCTTTGTCGGCCCACCCTCTCAGCGATGCAGGTGGCGTGTCGTTTGGGCGTGGTGATTCTGAGCATCGGGCCCCCTTTCTGGGTGTGAATGTGAGGGTTGTCAGTCAGGAGCCAGGTGCTTCATGGGCCTCCTTCATCATGGGTCCCAGGTTGGCGGGCTGATAATGGCACGTGACGGCCTGAGTGAGGTGAGAGGCCGCGCCAGGCACTCGGTACCAGGGGAGGAGGTTGGCGTCGAGGAGGGCATGGGCGGCCACTCCCTCCGGTCCAATATAGATGTCCTGGTGGGCGCACGGCTGCAGTGTTTGGTCCATGGTGCGGTCCCATAGGTCGGTGTAGAGCTCATCTGGTTCGTGGAGGACCGCCAGGGTGGTGTGAGGGGGGTCGGTTGGTTCGTAATAGGTACCTTGGGAGAGGATCCACTCTCGCCACAGGGTGTAGTCGCCGCCCACAAGTCGTAACCAGTGGACGTCAGCTGGGTCAGGGTTGGGGTCAGGGGCCGGGACCAGGGGGTATTGGGGAGCCTGCAGCTCTGGATTCCCCACTTCAGTGGCACAGCAGATAACGGCCTCCACGCGGCACAGCAGGTCTCGGCCCAGAAGGTAAACGGGGCAGTGGGGGGTGTAGAGGAACGGGTGGAATAGAGTGCCCCCTGGGACTTGGGTTTTGAGGGACAGGGTAAAGTTCTGGACTGATGGTTTCCCTGAGATCCCCATGGTGGAGAGCGTTTTATGCGACAGTGGGGGCTTGGTGCCATGTAGGGCTTTGAGGGTGGACACAGTGGCGCCTGTGTCGAATAGAAATTCGAGTGGTTGCCCATCGACGTCGAGTTGCAGGAGTGGGGGTCGTTGGCCAATTGTAATTATGTCGCTCTCAGGGCCTCTTCACATTGGTTCGTTGTGGTCATCCCAGCGCTGGAGCGGGTACAGCCCCTGTCCGGGTCCGGGTTGGGTCTGACTAGGGTGCTAGTTCTGTTCACTCATGAGGTATCCGCCACCGTGGATATTCGGGTTGCCATGGTTGACCGAGTTCTGGCCGGCGTAGACGTCAGGGTTGGGGCATTCACGGGTCCAGTGGCCTTCTTGGTGGCAGCGGAAGCACCGTTGGAGTGGTGGGGGGTCTCCTCGTCGGTTGTCGAACCGTCCTCTGCCCCTGCCTCTTCCTTGGTGTCTTGGTCGCAAGGGTGGACAGGCTTGTTGCACCTGACCCTGCGGTTGGCCCTGGGGTGGGCCTTGTGGTGGTCCATGTGGCGCCTGTGCGGGGGGGTACCCATAGGGGCTCCAGAGATTTGTGGGTGTCCACCAGGGTCCGGGGGGCTGTGGCGGGGGTACAGGGGGATGCCCCAGGAGTGGCTGTCCCCATCCCCCTGTGGGGGGAGGGGCTGGTGCCGGGGGGGCCGGAGAGGCAGCCCCCTCGAGGGGAAGCATGGTGAGCGTGCTTCCCGAAGGTTCGGTCTTCTTTTTCTTTTCTTGGTTGGTTTTATCTTGTTCGTTTTTCAGTTGGAGCTTGAGGAGTCGGAGGCGGAGGTCCTGTTCTTCCTTGCCTGCCTCGGCCGCCGCTTCCCGATGTCGGTCCGTGTGATGGAGAACGTGTGGGGTTGTCCATCTGGCTAAGGCCGACTGTATCCGCCAGCTGTTTTTGATCCTCCGCCGGGAGACCCTTCTCCACGTGTATGCGCAACAGGCTGTTGCCCCCTTTTCCATATGGGTGGGTGCCGTAGTTGTCCTGCCACAGGTGCTCGGCTCTTGACAGGTACGTAGCTCCACTCTCGCTCCCGGTTTGTTTCAGCCCCTCTAGGCCACAGCGTGAGGTTTTGTCGTGGAGGGCATCCCACCAGTGGTTACGGTGCAGGTCGAACTCAGCGGCATCTGGGAGGTTTCGTCCTCATCATCACCGGTCTCAGGTCTCCCTACTCTCGATTGGAGGGCCATTGTGAATGGCGGGGCTGGTGGGCGCCGGCCAGGTCGGGCGGTTGCCCCTCGTCCGGGTGTAGGGAGGGGAAGGTGGTGAGTGCCCTCGGACCCCTCGTCAGAGTCACTCCCTGAGATCAGATCTTTGGTCCGGAGATACCCGTGGGCGCCCCTCGGTTCTCCCTTGGGGAAGAACCGAGCCCTTGGTGAGCGGGCCGTGTTGTCTTGGGGTTCGGGGGTTTTGTATAAAACATCTCATGGGAGGGGCCCCATAGATTGTGGAGGCGATGGAGTCCCTCTGGCCCCGCTGTTGGGGGTCGGTGTCTTTCCGGGCAGCGGCTCGCTGTTCAAGTCTCTTGTCCCGCTTCCTCTCTTGTTTCTGGGCGTGGGGGCGCACCCTGGCGGGAGTACCGTCGTCCGATGGTTCCTCCCTTTGGTCTCGCTCCCTCTGTCCTTTGGTGATCACCCAATCCAGGGCGCCTTCCCCTATTGGTACTGAGGGGGAAGGGGACCTCTCTCCATTGGGACCTCTGCAGCCCCGTATGCGGATGGGGCGGTATCCCGTTTCTCCAGCCCAGGGCTCGCGCTCTTCGTCTTCCGATGAGGGCGGGCTCGGCGACGGGGTGGGACCTTCTTCTAGGCGGGTGTCCCGGGGCCTGGGGTGGCAGGGCGGGCCTCTTGGAGGCGGGGCCGGTTCTCGGGGGGGAGTCGGGTCTCGGGCGGACAATCCTGGAGACGTGCTGCGGGGGTGGCCCACTGTCGGGCATCGTGTGTCCAGCAGGACCCTTCCTGCGTCTCTCCCCCAGGATATGCTCACAGGGGCTAGGCATGTGGCCTCGGCGAGGAGGACATAGGGAGCCATAACAGCAGGTCCGCCGGATCCATGTCCCTGAGGGAGTGGGTTGGGATAGGGTTGGGGGCAAGGCGGGGGGTGATGGCAGGGGTTGGGAGCGGATGGGTATGGTGTCCAGGGAGGGGTCGGGTTCGGGGTAGGGGGAGAGGCTGAGGGGGCAGTGGCATGGGCGTAAGGAGGAGGGACTTCCACCCCCTTTTGGGGGGTGGTTTCACTAAGGGGTGGATACAGGGAAGGGGCAAGGGAGGACAGCGGGGGAGTGGGAGGGGGTTCGGTCTTGCTACTCTTTTCCTCTTCCTCTTTTTCTGGCCGTCGTGTAGAGAGGAAGCCCCGTACAAAGAGCTTCCCTCTGCCGAGGCTTTGTTTTAGCTTATCTATCTCCTTAATGCTAAGGGGTTTCTTTCCTTCGACCCCCTTCTGGGCCTGTCGCTGAGGTTCACCCTCGACCAATGACTTTAACGCCAGTAAAGTGGCCCTGCTATAGGGCCCAGTCCTGGGTACCTATCCCTCTTCCACTGTCCTACGTACTTGTCGCACTTTTTCTCCCAGTACCGCTGCTGACTAACATCCAGTGGTAGATTCTTATACATGTTTAGGCGCAGCCACGCCTTGACTGCCTCGGTCTGTTCTATCTCAGTTCCTGACTCCATCTTATTCTACTTCCTTGTTTGCTTTCTGTCGATTATTCTCACCCTAGTTTTCGCTATTTCTCTTTATTTGTAGGGAATAAAATATATCAAATGCATTCATATACACAGATACAAACACACACACGATGCAAAGCCATAGCAAACAAAATAAAAATTGGCACAAAAAGATGCTTCATAGAGAAACGTCGGGGCGTAGCTCCCGGAGCTATGTGGATTCTTGCGAGGCTCCCGAAGCCTTTGGATACGCTTTGGTTCGTACTCGGTATGGCAAATATTTTTTATATTTACTGCGTCTCGATGTCTCAGAATCAGTTTTTAACGAACCCACAGTGTTTTCAGATCTGTTATCATGACGGTATTGGACTCTCTTACCAGGGAGGAATCATGGTTCGTTCACTTGCACACACCTAAAAGGGTCCTATTCTACCTATGCAGAATTTGGATTGTATCAATAGGTTCTGCTTACCTTTTTAGTGCCGCGGCATATGTGCAAGAGGGACGAACACCGAGTCCCGCCCTCGCCAGCGAGGTCCCGTTTGGCCCTGTCTCCTTCTTTTCCGTCCTTTCCTTGAAAATCACGTCGGGGTCACCATTTCGTTAGATTAAAAAAAAGGACGGAGAATAAGGTGACTACTGGAGACAGGGATACGTGAGACTAGGGGTTCTTTTATTCTTAAATATTACACTGGTTCAACATAATTGTCTAAGTTCTATCAGGCAGCCTGGGTCGTTCGCGTAGCTTCACCCTCCTGCGAGGAGGTGAAGCCCGCTTTGCTCCACTTTAAAACCCTCTCGGCTTTTAAAGTGGAGGGAGGAGGAGCGATGACGCCATGACGAACAACGCACCGGGACCTGGGACAAGGGCCGGGCAAACACACACACATGCACACAGACACACCTATACCCCCCAACACCCCCCCCCCCACAAATACAAACCCCACAGGTTTGTTACACTACAGCACGAGACAAAGCATCAGCAACAACATTATCTGACCCCTTCTTATGTTTAATCACAAGGTTGTAATCCTGCACCAGCAACGCCCAGCACATCAGCCGCTGATTGTGATTATACATGCGCGCCAAAAACACCAACAGATTGTGATCCGTATGGACAACGAGGGGCAAACTACACAATCCTATGTACACCTCAAAGTACTGCAATGCCCACAACAAAGCCAATGCTTCTTTTTCAATAGTTGAATACTTACTCTGATGGATGTTAAACTTACGCGAGAAGAAACTGACTGGATGATCCACACCATGGGAATCCTCCTGCATCAAAACAGCTCCAGCTCCCACAGCACTAGCGTCCACCTCCAAACTAAACGGCCTAGAGAAATCAGGAGCAGCAAGTTCCGCCAGGTGACACAGCAACATCTTCACACTCTCAAATGCACGTTGACATTCTGGGGTCCAGGTGTATTCACATTTCGGACTGGTCAGATTGGTCAGATAACCTGTCATCCCGAGGAACCGCTTCAGTTCACGACGAGTGGCCGGCACGGGGAACTGAATGATGGCGCTGATTTTGGCCGCGACCCACTTGCCTCCCCAGACAGGCCCGGGGTGGGTAATCGGGAGAATCGGGAGAGTTCCCGGTGGGCCGCTTCACTTTTGGGCCGGTCGATTATTATTTTTTATTTTTTTGACATTTTTCAAGTTAGTCCATCCTCTCTTAAAGAACGCTACACACCAGGGACGGGCTGGCCATCGGGAGGTTCGGGAGATATCCCGAACGGCCAGACGGCCGTAATTCTGTATTTACGGCCGCGACAATTAGACACTCCAGTCAAAACAGTATTAATCAAATGCTGGAATGTAGCGGGCGCGTTACACATTCCAAATGCCATGACAGTATACTGGAGGAAATGGTCAGGTGTGGCAAAAGCGGAGATTTCAGCGGCACGCTTAGTTAACGGAACCTGCCAGTATCCTTTCAATAGATCAAGCTTACTAACGAACTTTGCAGCACCGAAATTGTCAAAGCAGTCTTCCATCCGCGGCAATAGATAGGAGTATGGCACTGTAAGCGCATTTACTTTTCGAAAATCTGTGATAAAACGCTGAGACCCATCGGGCTTTGCTTCCAATAGACAAGGAGAACACCACGCGCTGTTACTGGGTGCAGCCAAACCATTATCTAAGAGATATTTAACCTCCTTTTTCATTAAGTCTCTTTTGATCTGATTTACACGGTATGGATGTTGTTTTACCGGCTTAGCGCTCTGCACATCGATGTCATGTTCAACCACTGTGGTGCGCGTAGGCACATCACCAAAAAGACACGGGAACTGCGCCACTAGTTCCACTATGTCACGCTGTTGCACGGACTCCAAGTGCTGCAGGTGATCCGGTAACACTTGGAGCATTTTGGAATTTGGTAACCGTGCACTTTGCTGGGAAGATGGCGCAGAGGGCAACCCATCCTCATCACTGGAATCATTTTTCGTTACAATGAGCGCAGAGCAACCACCCACAGAGACAGCACCAGCCTCTCCAAGGGAGCACACGTCATCGCCACGAGAATGATACCGCTCCAGTCTGGTGTACATATCACATAGTCAGTCTCACTTAATTGTTTCAAAACTTTATACGGACCAGAAAAACGCACTGACAGAGAACAACCCCGCAACGGGAGCAGAACAAGAACCCTGTCATTAACATCAAAGTGCCGAGCGACAGCCGAACGATCAAATTGCTTTTTCATTTTTTTCTGTGAGCCACCGAGGACGCTGTGCGCACAGAACTTACAGACAAAATCTAAGATGTTCACATCTGGAGACGCATCAGTAGACAATAGCCCATCTTTTAGCACCTTTAATGGACTGCGCATGTGTGCCCGAACACCAGCTCTGCAGGACTAAATCCCAAAGACTCCTGTACTGCGTCGCGAGCAGCAAAAAGGACAAAGGGGACGCCTTCATCCCAACCTCTGCCCGTGTCCAAGCAGTATTTACGCAGCATGGACTTGAGAGTCTGGTGCCACCGCTCAAGCGCGCCCTGCGATTCGGGATGATACGCGCTCGAGACAACGTGTCTGATTCCCAACGAGTGGAGCACTTGTTTGAACAATTTAGACTGGAAATTTGTGCCCTGATCAGTCTGTACTGTTTTTGGTAAACCGAACGTAGCAAAAAACTTGGTTAAAGCCTTTGCAACAACACTGGCTGTAATCTTACGCAGTGGCACAGCCTCAGGGAAACGAGTCGACGCACACATTATAGTAAGTAAATACTGATGACTGGATTTTGTTCTGGGCAACAGACCCACGCAGTCTACCAGGACTCTCTCAAACAGTTCTCCCACAGCAGGGATTGGTCGCAAGTGAGCCGGAGGAATCACCTGATTCGGCTTCCCCACCAATGATTAACTACATCTGATTTTTGACCGGGCCAGAAAAAATGTCTCAGGGCAAGGGTATAGGTCTTATTTACACCCAAATGACCAGCCCAGGGACTCTCATGTGCTAAGCTCAAAATTTGGTCTCGGTAAACAGAGGGAACCACAATTTGATCCACCACCCCACAGTCAAATTCTTCCTCTGACGACGGCGACCACCGAACCCCAGAACCCCAATCCCCAATCAGAACCCCATTGTCAATGAAAAACGCAGTGGAACCCAGTTTAGGAGTGCCCACTTTCTCCACAGACGCAAAACATTTCACAAGACTCGCATCAGATTTTTGTGCTGTAGTTAATTTCTCTCGCGTGATAGGCACCTGTGTGCTGGTCAGGGACGAGGAGCAAGTACTGGGTACCTTCGTCACTGTAGTTGATGCAGGAGATTCAGAAGCTGGTGCTGGATCCGGAACCGCATCGTCTGTAAAAAGTTTTACAAACACAGAGTCAGTTAAATCAACATTGGCAGAGTTGTCACCTTTACTTTCCGCGGCGCGTCTCTAGGACTGGGCGTGCGTAATTACGCATGAGGGGAACTCCGACGGCACCGCATCATCCGGCCGGGAAACAATGCGGGGCGCCGTGTCCAAAACCTCGAGGGAAAGAGTTACTTTACCCCCGGCAATGTCATTCCCCAACAACATGGTAACGCCACGAATAGGTAAAGCAGGACAAATGGCTACAGGAAACACGCCAGTGACTAGTTTGGATTGTATGCGCACATAATGCAGTGGCTGTGGGACGTAGCCCATTTCAATGCCACTGAGAGTTACACTGTAGCCACAAGCAGACTTTTCAGAAAACGGCAACATGCTGGCAAGAATAACTGACTGAGACCCACCGGTGTCGCGCAAAATCTGTACAGGCTGTTTCTCCCCTGGGTCTCCGGGAAGAGATACTAACCCATCAAAAATGAACGGCTGGAAACACGGGTCAAGCCCGGTGCCGCTTGGTGCTGGTTCGACCCTCTGTGGAGGAGCTACTTTTATCAAACCAACACCTTTTGGACGTCACACCATCGACGCTGGATGCGACTGCTCTTTTCTTTTCAACATCATGCAATTTGCAATGACGTGCCCAGGTTTGTGACAATAGAAGCACTCTCTTTCCTCCGTGACAAGCTCGGCTCACCTGACCCTGGAACGAGGGAACCAGATGTGGACGGTCTGGGACTGGAGAAGGAGAAGAAGGATATACCACCTTGTGAGTAAGCACATATTCATCGGCCAGAACAGCTGCAGCCGATAACACCTTCACGTTCATTCAGATAAACTACTATACGATCTGGCAAACTCTTTTTAAACTCTTCTATTAACACAAGCTCCCGCAGGTCGGCAAAATCTGTAACTTTACAGGCGGAGCACCACTTATCAAACAATGTTCCTTTATCTCGTGCAAACTCTACATATGTCTGTGAGGATTTTTTTCAGTGACCACAAAACTTTTGCCTATACGCCTCAGGTACTAATTCATATGCGCGCAGAATGGCCTCTTTTACAGTGTCGTACTCCAAACTATCCGCAAGAGGGAGCGCCGAGACCACCTCTTGGGCTTTCCAATGCATTTTACATTGTAACAGCAGTGGCCACATGTCCTCGGGCCACTTCAAAGCAATGGCCACGCGCTCAAACGTGTTAAAGTATGAGTCCACCTCGGCTTCTCGAAAAGGTGGCACCAACGCCGCATGTTTACTGATATCAAAATGGTTGTGAGACAAGCTGGGAGATGTGGATGGCATATCTACCGGCACTGACGCCTGCCTCTGGGAATCGAGCTCAAGCTGTCTCAGCCTGACGGCCTTGGCAGCTTCGATTTCCATTTTTTTGACTTGTAGGCGGAACTCACGGTCGGCCTGGCGGGCCTGCTCCTGGGACTCGAGCTGGAGATGAGCCAAACAAACTTTCACCCGTGCCTCGTCTCGCCCACTGGAAGACCCCGAAGAAGAAGGGCTCAAACCGAGGAAGAATGAACAGCGTTTTGCCCCGCGCACCTCCCTCCACGTCAACGCCCAGGGCATCTTGCCCCTTAACCTCGCCAGCCGCTCCACGTGGGGGACTCCCCTGGCTACCCACCGGCGGGGCGCCATCCGCCTGCACCGGAGCTACCGGAGGCAACGGCACAACATCCATCTCCATGAGCCTGCTCACAACCTGCCTCTTCAGCTCTGTTTTTACCGCTTTTGTCGCTACTGAGAAGCCGAAAATGCCTCGCAATGGCCGCTAAATCCTTCCTCCTACAGACTTTGATCTGATCAAGTGTGGGATTTCTAACAAACTGAGCCAGAACAAAGCGTGGCATAACACTACGCTATGCCACCCTGCACACAATAATGCTCGGACTACTTCAAAAGGCTACAAAGATCCCGGATGAGCCCTCAATTTGTTACGACCCCCTTTTGTCTAGGGGAATGGGAGAGGCAACAAAGAGAAGAAGCAGGGATGCAGGTGAACGTGCTACATGGATTTATTGGTTAAGCAAGGTAAATAACTGAACAAGATAATGGGGAGGTAGTGGGTGGCGTCAAATCAATAACAAAACAATACAAAGATCGCTATGGATCAAACTCAATACAAAAAGTGGACGCCACCCATAAACTAAAAGAAAAATATAAGAAAACGAGGGGGAAAAGCAATCCCCAAACCAAAAGAGCAACGAACAAAAGCTAAGGCCTATTCCCCAAACAAAGACATACAAAGCAAAAGCAAGCGAAGAACGTGGCGCGGGGCAGGCAGCCACAAGCAGACTGTGCCCCCTGACTTTCTCTTCCGGGCGGCTTTTAAAGTGTCCCGGCTTCCGGCACGGACGTGGAGGGAGGAGGAGCGATGACGCCATGACGCACAGTGCACCGGGACCTGGGACAAGGGCAGGGCAAACACACACACATGCACCCAGACACACCTATACCCATAACAGTTATTTTCCACACCACCATAGATGACCTTGGCTGGGCCTAGACAGGGGTGCGTGGTTATTTTTCACAAGAGTACCAGACATACATTCCCATTCGAGTATAAAAGCACATATTGTGTATCTCCCTCCGACCTCATACTGCTAATACATTATCCAGCAATCAATAACGAACATCTCCATTAGGCTGCTTTGAATGCAGAAGAAATTAAAAGAGACCTCAACACTAATGAGGTAGATAGGTGGAGATGGACATCAAGTTGCTCTGCTTTCCCAATTGATTATCTGCAAGAAAGCACCAGTGTGTGTATGCGTCAGGGATAGGCTGAGAGTGCGTAACGTGTGGAGGAATGAGAGGGAAAGGAAGGGCCAGGCCGAGGAGCCACATGTATTTATAAATACGTTCAAGCTGTCTTGGTAGATGGGTGCAGTTAGGCTTTAATGAAACTGTCTGGCGGTGCCTGCTTGAGCCTGATGAGGTTTCCCCCAATGCTGCATTAACGACAGCCTCTTCTTCAGCCACCTTCACATGCCATATATAATTACAGCATCATTACCGCTGCTACTACCCAGCACTGGGATACATACCCCCTCCCCCCCGCACGACACGCATACACACGCACACACACACTCAATCACACGATCACAAACTGCCACACTAAACCGCATCCTCCGCATTGCGGCTGGAGAACTACCAATGGCTTGGCGTTCATTAGTTTTACATGCCCGTCTAAAGGGCAGTTTTCTTTGGCATAGAGGCGGTACGGAAAGGACAAGTGTGGAAGAGTGAAAACATGAAAGAGCTTCATCTCATATCAAGTCTCAGGTTCTAAAGTGTTGCTGTGATCTCAACAAAGTAATGAGCATGAACTTCTGTGACATAAAAGCATTACTGCTGACGAACACACTACTACTGATTTGAAATACCCTGCATTCACAGTCTTTGTTTACCACTCCCGTCGATACATTATACACAAAACAACATTTCAATTTGCATTAAGTTTCCTAGTGCTTTGACACAGAAATTGGTTTTCTATTTTCACTGTTCTTTTTTTTTTTTTAACCAATGAAGCCAAGTCAGCAGATCAACGAACAATGGTCACCTCTCTTGGGGACAAAGAGATGGTTGACTGCTTCTTCCAAGGTTTAAATTTTGAATTTAAGAAACACAGTGCTATATTGATTACCTGCTATTGCAGACATTTGCAACACTTAAATGTTACATGTAAATGAAACATCCATTAGACACGAATAGGAACCTATCAATTGTCTAAAATAATGTGTCAGAGAAATTGAGTTTTTAACTTAATTCTTTATTAAACCACACAAAGGATCAAGATCAATATGGGTTTTAGTTTTCTTTTTAAAGTGTTTTCCATAAGAAAATGTATACATGATAGTGCCTTCACTTACATCTAGATGTCTGACAGAGTTTATTCTGTATGTTTAAAATCTGTAAAAGTGCCCCTCTGGCCAAAATAAAAAAATAATTGTTTTACTTTTGTATAATGATTACATTTTGACTTATTGCTGTAGTTTCTACTACAGCAATAAGTACACTACAGATGCTTTTGTTTGTAAATATCATTGTAAATAAATCAGATACAAATCAGATACAAATAAATTGGTTGATCATAATAGCAGGGAATTGACTCATTACTTCGCCTGAGAATGGTGTTGTCCTCCTTGAGCCACTGGACCTCACAATGTCTTTCAATGGGGCGTGCCAATATTCTCGGATGAGTTCAAGGGGAGGGGGCTATGCTTTCTAAAACTTTTTTGTTGTTGCTAGATTTACTAACCCAATGTGGCTTATTGTTGAACCAACATGTGCTACAGTAGTTTGTAGATGTGTTGTACCTGTTCAAATCAGAAAGACATTATAAGACATAATGACACAAGAGTGCAACTAATGCATGTAACTATGCATTAGGTTTAGCTTTCTCTTTCCCTGTCCACAAAAGAATGAAACATGGTTGAGTAGGGCAAGAGATAGAAAAAGGAGTGGGAAACTGGAGTGGAAATGTGTTTGTAATATAGACTTGCCATTTTTATAGGCCACCCACTTTCAGATACTCATGTTTGTCTATGAGAGAACAGTTGACATCTGTCACTGCTGTACTGAGACCAACATGTCTTTGATTACTTTTGCTCATTCTCGCCCTATCATAACAAAACAACAACTGGGAGACATAAGGACATATCACCACCGGTTAACTAGTATTCACTCCAGGGCACATTGGAGTGTGAACATGGAACACTGATCAGCATTGTATATTTTAAGACATCAAAATCTAAAATTGGCCATAGACACAGTTAAGAATATCAGTAATATTCATAAATCACTTTATTCACTCATTTTCCCCTGAGACGGGAGAAATCCGTATTTACCTCTCACACTTCCTAGTTCAAATGACGTAAAACGACAATTTTTGCGTCACTACAACCCCCCCAAAACACTTCCAAGTACAAATGGCAAAACAAATTTATGTCATTGAACTAGGAAGTGTGAGAGGTAAATACGGATTTCTCCCGTCTCAGGGGAAAATGAGTGAAGGGGTGAAGTGTTCCTTTAACAATTATGGGCAACAACAACAGCAGAATGAAAATATATACATATTTTCTTTCCAGACGGGGCAAATGGGCTGCTGCTTAACCAACTTAAGCCATCAGCATTGTGCACATCCTCGCATCACACAGATCGCATCTAATGACTGCTTCTTCGTAACCGTCTGGTTGTGAAACAGCCTGACCTAAGATGCATTGTGGAGGAAAGAAAAACGTAGAAAATAGAAACATAAAAAAAACGGTGACAGGGGTGGCCTGGAGTCGTACCGCGTGTGAAAGCTTATGCCAAGCGTCTGTTTTCTGACTGCCTCATATATACATATATATATATATATATATGTATGTATATATGTATATATATACATATTTACACAGAGAGACACACAGATAGTGCTGCGGTGATTCTTTCTTTGTATTTTCAAGGTTAATCACCTGTTGCTGTGACATATTTCCCCCCCGACACATGCTTTGTTTTCAATAGCTACGATGTTTGAATTGGCTATGAGGCTTATAGTTTGAATCGTTCAACAAAGAGCTGTCCTGCTCTTTCTTTTTCTTCGTTGATTTGAAGTAGATCAGCGATCTTGAGAATCTGTATCATAAATATACTGTAACGTCTTTCTTTTTCTTTCTCAATTCTTTTTTTTTTAAGTAGACGAGAAAATATAATAAATGCTTTCTTGCTTGTCCTTTCTTTTTCTCTTTCTATGGTCTTGCTTTAATTTCCCTTTCCGCCGGTTATGACTCCTGCTGTTTAGGTTTGGAGAAAACGGTAATGTCTCGATGTTAATGAGAAACTCGTTATCGTCTGGCTTCTTACAAAAGTTGTACTTTTGTAAGAAGCCAGTTGCGCAACCCCCTTTCATTGTGCGGCTATGACTATAGGTATTTCTGTCATTATCTTTCAAGTTTTGTTAATTTCTCTGAACCTCCATAAATCATTTAATGGAAACATCAATGCTGCTTGTACAAAACAGCATGCCTTCCAGTTCTGGCACACAAAGATTCAGACGTCAAAATTACACCACTTCCTATTGTTTGTGATGCTGATATATATCTTTGCACAGCA
>JAOPJI010009058.1:0-17801 GCA_027122695.1 Merluccius productus
GAAGAAGAAGAAGAAGAAGAAGAAGAAGAAGAAGAAGAAGAAGAAGAAGAAGAAGAAGAAGAAGAAGAAGAAACACAAGTGGGGGAAACAGACTGAGAATGACATGGGTGAAAAAGACAGCTGCAGAACAAAATCACGTATAGTGTGTGTGTGCGTGTGCGCGTGCGCGTGTGCGTGTGCGTGTGTGTTGCACGGTGCGCCCGTGCACGTGCGTGTCTACTCTATGCACGGGAACATTAGCAAACAGGATCTCCGGTCTTCTTTTGACACCTATAAAAAGAAAAGACACACAGGCTATAATTTACACAGGAAAGGGAAGAAACTCCTGAGCCCTGCAGAAGACAGCTCGTAGCCGCTGGCTTTTCCTCACACTGCATGAGTGTGTGTGAGCACACACACACAAACACACACACACACCTGCCAGAGCGGTTGGAGTGTGTGTGTGTGTGTGTGTGTGTGTGTTAGGGCCGAGGTAGCTAATCTCTTGGTTGTGTGTGTGTGTGTGTGTATGCGAGTGCGTGTGTGTGTGTGTGTGTTAGTTTTCAAAGACTTGTACCGAGTCCAGTTTTTAGGTGGTGGTGGGGGTGGTGGTGATTTGACTGCAGTTGGCTGCGATTGCACTTTTGTTGGCACACATGAGAACGGACGTGAATGAATGAAACACAAAACGTATAAAAGAATGAACGCGGCAAAAAACAAAAAGGCCAAATAAAACAAATACGAGTAATGACAGGAAATTCACCGGATTTAGACGAGACTTTGACGGGTTAATTAACAGGTCATGACATGACATTGAGACATGCTGAGTTGAGGGATGTTTGGGGGGGGGGCGTGTACGCTGCTGCCACCAGATGTCACTGTTGCTTTAACCGGTTGAGGTCCCGGAGGTCTGAGATGCCAGTTATGCGGATCGTAGTCACCTAGCGGCCATCTTGGTTTCGTCTTGGTTCTAAGCGCGAGCTGGGTGGGGAAACTCAATGCGTAGTCACCTAGCGGCCATCTTGGTTTCGTCTTGGTTCCAAACGCTCACTGGGTACAGGGCCGCGGGAACGTGTTTTGAGTTGGGGGTGCTGAAACTATGTCAATTTTGCAGTGGCGGCGCGATAACTCCTAACTAGAGCAGTGGTTCCCAACCTGGGGGTCCCGACCCGCACTAGGAGGCGCCAAGCTCCAGGGGGGGGGGGTCGCCAAGCCCTCTTGATTTTAAGGGAGAGAAGAAGAAAAAACGAATTCTCGCGCATATAATGGCGGGTGTAGACGAAAACACCGGCAGTATTCACAGAGCTACGCGGGCTACATGACCTGGTCCCAAAACAAAGAGCTGATGGAAACATGGCCAAGCGGCACGGAGAAGAGGACGCTGACTTTCTCAGAAAGAAAGAGTTCTTACCGAGACAGTTATATTGAGTTTGGCGTCATAGAGGCAATGGACAAAATTAAAGCTGAATGTGTCATTTGCAGTGAGAAATTGGGAAATGAAAGTATGAAACCCTGACCAGACCAGACTACTAAACCCCCTCTGACAGTGAGTAAACCCAGGGAGTTGTTCCTCATGAAAAAGGACCTTGTGGTGCCAAACAGGCCCCACAACATGAGGGAAGTTCCTCCAGGGCTGGGAGCGACCAAAAGCAGGCCGATGTTGCATTTTTCGAGTGCTCTCTCCTTATTGGCCAAGCCAAAGAGCCAAAAGGTCCTTAACTTACTAGGTCCTTAATTCACTGGTCCTTAACTTACTGGTCCTAATCTGGTTTCATCTTGGTTCTAAGTGCTAGCTGGGTGGGGGAACTTCAGTTGAACAGTGGCTGTCCTTAAAATGAATTTGATATGCATGTCTATGACAGACCAAAATGTTATGACTGATGTATTTTAGTTTTTTCCATGCGTCATCCACTAGTTATCGACTAGGACTAAGACTACCTCAAAAAGGGTTTCGTGTTTCGTTAAAGTCTGGCCTTGAAAGTTGACAGTCGGCGAAGAATTTTGTAAGAACTACTTAACTATTTAACAAGATGCTGGGATTTTATCTTGATCTATGGAGAAAAAAAAATAGGTTTAATGACCTTGCACGCTGCTTCAAGCTGGCTACAACACACCCGGCATGTGTTGGCGTGTATGTGTGTGTGTTAGTGTGTGTGTGTGTGTTAGAGTGTGTGTGTGTGTGTGTGTGTGTGTGTGTCTCGTCCTTTAACCACTCCTCCAGGATGTTGCTGTAGGCCTCTAAATAATGTTTTCACGCACATTGCTGGTGTGTTTGTGTGTGTGTGTGTGTGTGTGTGTGTGTGTGTCGTCCTGTGCTGCTGTTACACCGGGATCACTCGTAATTACAGTGTGTCGCGGCCGTGACTTTGAGGAAGTGAGGCGTGTGTGCGTGTCCTCAACTCCCAGCTTTGTATTTTCAACCCCTTTTAAAAACGATATCATTTGAGGTATCATTTAAAAAAAAAAAAGTGAATTCACATTCAAATAAAGTAAATTCACATTACTAACAAGGTTGGCTATCGCTACTAGCATCAGTAGTAGCAGTATTAACCCAAATGTACTGAAATAAACACACACAATGCAATGTTCGTATTGCTAGTCATTTTGTTGCCGTTTCACCTGACTCATTTTCGTGTCTTTTATACATATAAACTTTATATGTAGTTTGGTTTAGCGGCTTCAAACATAACCAGCGGAGATAAAGGAGGGCAGCGGACGTCAGTACTGCAGAGTGAGAACCTAGGCGGTTAATCAACCGAAGTTGAACCGACGGTCGTCGGGTTGCCGTGTGTCGTCGTCGATAAACGCGGGCTTGACGCCAAAAATGGACGGCGAGAGGAAGAGTTTACCGTCCCCTCTGCTTGGATGCAGTGTTGTGCGGAGGATTATCGATGCAGCGGGGGTGTGGGGAGAGCTTAACTCATTTCCATCCCCACGACTATCTCTTTTGTTTCGACTATAGGCCAATACTTCTACTTATACTCCTACTACTACTACTACTACTATGACTGCTACTGCTACTACTCTGACTTTAAATGAGAAAAAATGCCTGCCAAACTCTACAGAGACTCCAAAAGATTCATCACACTCTCCCTTTTAAAAGTACATCTCATCTCACTTTCTGAATATTGCCTTTAGCTCTTCTGCTACTTCTCTCATACGCCTGAAAAAACATCTTGGAAAGGCATCCCTCGGCAGCAGAGGCGCAGGCTTGCGCTCCCCCTAAGGCGAATTGGCAAAGTTTTTACAACATTCAATACCGAGCGAGTGTATCGTCAACAAGTCTAAATCAGGTTGCATATTCACCTGATAAAGATCAGCGAGGTGAACTCAGCTGACTCTCTATCTGTGGCTCCCGGGTTTGTGTTGAGGATCTGACTGTCAACTGTTGGTTATTTTTTTGACAAACATAATGTCAGTCCGAATTGTCCACCACCGGGGTGGAATCTGAAATAAAGCGACAAATCAAATGCAAAGCAAATGAAAGAAAGGAAAGGCCAGCACAAACGTCAGCACAGGCACGCAAAATACACAATCACACTACAAAATAAATTCTTCACCTTTCATTTACTGAGGACCTTTTCACCCAATTCACCTATCCAACAAAACATGTCAAATGACTGTCATTATGCATACTTTGGCTCCACCTAGTGGTATTGGACAAATTTGCAGCATTATCAAGTCGACATCGATTTGCCTCAGGAGTGCAGACAGTAACAAATAATAATAATACAAATAATAATAATTATACATTAATTGTATTTTATTTTATTTTTGTATTTTTTAATTGTATTTTATTAATTGTATTTTAATTGTCATTTATTTAAAATTGGGCTTTTCTAAATACTCAGACACTTAACATTGTAAGACATAAAATCCCCTGTATATCTTTCCTTGCTTTCTAGTAGTACACTTACACACACACACACACTTTTAAATATTTGATTCCAGTCCAGAGATCATTCAAAAATTAATTTGGGGCATCTGTCCAGAATCCCTGCAGGCGGTTTTTGGCAGTTTTGAATTAACATAAGTCTTGCGACTCTTAAAGTGGCTTTAGGTAACTTTTGCTAGTTGACCAAGAGCTAGCTTGAATAAAATAAAATAAAACTTGATTCCAGCAACAAACTCCAGCTCCTTATGAGTACACGATCTACACAAACTACACAAACAGGCAGTAGTGGCCTCAGAGCTTGCCTGATTGGTCAAAACCTCAGAGCTTGCCTGATTGGTCAAAACCTCAGAGCTTGCCTGATGGGTCACAGGCTACAGGGAGCGGCAAAAAAACAGTTTATCTCCCATTTAGCCACCTACAGAAGCAGGGACGGACACCAGTGACTCACTCATACCAGACAGAGTATATACAGGCTACTAGGCATGTCAAATATACATGAAAAAATACATGTCAACAATAAAACAAAAACAAAAAACAAAAAAACTCAATTGGCAGGGGTTTTGTACTTTATTGGCATTGTTTGCAAGACACTCATTTCAGTTCAGTTCCAGTTTTAATGGCCACGATAAAATCGACCACATTCAACTCCAGAGATTTTCATAAGAACTACCTTAACCTACAAAAAGTTGCGCATTGCTGTGCTAATGTTTCATTACAAACAAACGTTAAGTGCACCACTAAATCTTTTAAAGTATTAATATTAATATCCACTCACGTGTGGTGGAGAAGACATGTCATGCACCAGAGTTTTTTTTATATTTTTTCTTAAGAAATTACGATATTGCTGAGTGAGAGAAGTTGAACTTGGATAGGACTCATGAGTTTGCTTAATCTCACACGATTATAGAACATCATAACATTAAAAGAAACAATTATTGGCAATCAATTTGCAAACTGTCAGTTCCAACAGTGTCACAACACACACACACCCCCACACACACACCCACTAAAGTACAATAATCTTAATTTTGGGGGGGAAATTAAAAAGTGCAAAAGGCAAGATACCCATTTATTTGGCTGATCGCTAGTTTGAGCTCTTGCAAACTCCAGTTGAACAAAACTAACAAACCAAACAACAAAAAGAATGGCTGAGATCATTTTAGCGTACCTTTCACATCAAGTTATGCAGATTCACAAACTATTAGCATCATTAACACGCATCAGAAAAGTGCATATATATTTATATATATATCTATATAATGGACTGATATGAGATGGCATTTACATTTTATAATTAAGAGTCAAAACACCAGGGCGACAGCATCACGTCGTAGTAAGATTTCTAATTACGTTAAATAAGCAACTACAATGTCTTGGAATAAAGGATAGTTTGTTGTTGGCGATGTTTTACGTCCCACCGTCCTCCACGCCGATTTATTGCGAGTTGCGTACGTGGAAACAAAGTTAAGAGTTCTCACGGGGTGATATTGTGATTTACTCGGTACTTTTACTCATAAATTGAAGAACACAGAAACGTCCAAGGGATGTTAGTAACGGGCCAAATCTCAAATCTGATATCTAAATTCATGCATGCAGATCTTGAACAGAATAGTTTATGAACTTTGGGGAACATTTTACCGTTTGCTAATTTCCTTATGCATTGCTTGGCATTATTAGCATTAAGACTTTTTTCGTGGGATTGTGGCTCAGGCACAAAAGGTCACGATGGTCATGATGTCAAGCGTAAGGGAGTTGAGCCGTCAGCACAGTGATTCCTCTGCATCTCGAATAACAATTAATAACAGTTAAAGTAAAAGTAAAAAAGTAAGAATCTTAAAATCATGACAATAGACACACTTGGCACACTCCTCAATTGTGGGAACAGACATGATACATCCCACCACTATGCACTTCCAGTCGTGTGAATTATGAGATGCATACAAAGAGATGCCTATGAGACGCCTTGTAGACTTTATTTACCTAGCGGCCATTTTGGTTTAGTTGGGTGGGCAACCCTTCTAACATCTTTGGGGGAAACCATGGCAACTCAGTGGAAATGCATTGTAAGTGCTACCTTGGGTGGGGACATGGAAGGCAGAACTACAAACAATGCATTGAGTTGTCGCGGTCTCCAAAGAGTCTCGAAGGTTTGCCCACCCCACTAACCAATATGGCTGCCAGGTGAATAAGGTCCATTAGCCCTTCAGGGTCCAACAGCTTCAAAACCACCACAGTATAGGACCACCATTAAATACTAACACATACTACAGGCCATCAAGAGAATATACCTTTTTTCACTTCTATGTAGGAAAGAAGAAGGGGTCGGAGAAGCAAATTTGGCTAGCTGAAAAAAAATAAGAGGCTAATTTGTGTTTTATGTGCTTTACGCGCGGTGCTTGAACATCGCAAACTTAAAATGCGGACTCGCTTTTTTTTCTGCGAAAAGGTTGTCCAATGAGCTCAAACTCTTGTTCAACTGTCAAAAATGTTAAACTATCGATAATCTTGAATCATAACCCTTTAACTTGCCTCATCACAATGTTGTGTACTTCTCGCAAAGAAATACAGCTACATATAGACGCAATCGTGTATTTAGCACATACTGAGTTCAGCGACTGTATCTGCCATTAAGACCAAATCATTGAGGTGCTTTTGAAGAAGAGGGTTGCCAGAACCTATGGGAACCCCAGGAATGTCTGTAGTATCATTTTGCTTTTAAAGTCACCCAATGAGCAAATGCGAGGAGTTAGTGTTCAGCTGGCTCCCTGTAAACACACAGTATTATTGTACATCTAACTCGCTGGATACTAGGGTTGGGCCATTTTCCGATTGAACCGTATATCACGATCGTATGACATTAGGGCGTGTCCATATCAATACCATCTCAAAGTATGTCTGGTTATAAGCACTTGCTGTTATTTGAGGCTACAGAATTTGATCTGACGTCAGCCAATCAGTGGGATGTGCTTGAGCACGAGGCACGAGCCTACGATAGTGAGGGCGCCAAAACGTCAGCTAGCGCTATCGCCGCGAGTGAGCTAGTTAAAAAAAAAAATAATGCAACAGCCCCTGTGTCTGTGAATGACTAAAATCCGATTGCAGACATTCAGGGTAGAATAAGATTAAGGTTGGAAAACTCACTTTATTCTCAGACACATATTGCGGGTGTCGGAGAACAACGGCCGAATTAATGAATGACCTTTAACATTGATTTTGATTTATTGACTTTAAACCCCCAATTGCCAGATCGAATTCCCTGTTTTTTCTATTCCCCCCAAAAATAAGCCCAACCTTTATGACTTCATTGTTGATACGTGTGCAAAGCTCAGGCTATATCAATATTGATGAAAGCGAGGTATAAAGTGCTGGCGGATTTCTTCCTTACTCCACGACCTTGAAAAGCAGGTAAGATGAGTGCAAATGAGTAGGGTCAAATGATGTGTCTAACTATATCGCCATACATGCAGAATATGGAGAGAAAGAAAACATGAAATGCGATGCTATTGCTGTTCTCAAGCTGGCTGGCAACGTCGCCCCATCTCCTGGAGAAACTGCTTGTCACAATCACCCCATTTGAGGCAACCGATAGCCAGGTATGATGCTGATTTAATAATTAATTTCGCCATATAGGCCTAGCCTCGCCTTCCAACACAAAGTTATGAATAGCAAGCTTATGAAGGCCATAATTCATCTAGTCTATACTGAATTTGTTAATGGGTTTAATATGCATGAAACAAGAATGGGGGGGAAAAAAGTGATTTGCAGACGACTGCTCCCACCCTGTGGCAGAAGAGAGCGTAGCAGCTCATGGCACATTGGAAACAGACGTTATAAGATGCGCTCTGACTTTTATTATACAAGTTGCTTTTTTATTTTTTTATTGTTGAACTGTAAACCGCAATGTTTCGGGGAGATGTTTTAAAAAAACGGATGTCGCCCAACCCTACCGGATACCTAGATTATTGTTTACCTGGCAAAAAAGTAAGTAGGACGCAGAATACAATCTGAGACCCAAACCTGATAAAACGTTGTCACCAACAAAACAAAAGTGACACAAAGTGGTGTGTGTAAATCTATAGATATATTTAAAATATCGATGGTGGGTATTGAACCACATTTTAAGTTCTCTGAACTGTGGTTGGTGTGTTATTTTGTAATTAGAAAGTTTATCTTGTAGGAGTCGGTTCATTTTGCGATGCCACTACATCACAAAATGACAGACTCTGGGACTAAACTTTTGATAACCGCACCTGGCATCTGTTCATTATTTTGACTCAAAAAACAATTTGAAAGACGTTAGTGTTGATGAAAGAGTTCATGTTTTTTAAATAATTTAAAAGAAAGGAATTGACCTAACCGTGGCATGCATATACTCGTTAAAGTTCACGTGTACGACGAAAATAAATCATCACACAACCTCATCATCGATTGATAATGAGGTAATACGGTTGAGAATACGATAACGTACATCGTGGGTATGTACAACTTAACATGGCTACTGCCCACCTTAAGTGAGTGGGCATTTGGGCAATGCTGAACTTTTTACGATCCAAGTCTTTAAAACAAAAGGGGATAAAGACGACTGGAAAAACATACGGTTACCATCGGTTAGGGAACTCAGCAAATGGGAACTACCATGTGACACGAGGAAGCTAGCAGGAAATTAGCTATTCAAAAAGGGAATGGTTTCCGGGTAGATTAGAAGCGACTGCAAAGGGTATGCTCTCAATGACGTTATATATATATATCTATATATCTATAAACGTTTCAATAACATGAAAGCATAAAGACTTTTCTTTTTTTCCTCCGACCTTGTCTCTTCGCAGCAGAGCGTTTAGTTCAGGTTGTCCGATTGGTGGGTGGGAAGGGAAGGTATATTTCACAGTAAGGGTGGGGCGGAGTTGGCATGGCAACCTAGAGGACACACACACACACACACACACACACACAAGAATAGATTATCATGTAAATGGTATAGATTATCATGCAAATGGCATGTAAAATATGAGAAATTTTACAAATCGCGTTTGGTGGGGCCCGTCGCGATCACAAGACAGAATTGACTGCAACAAAATGGCTGTTACATGCGCTCTTTCCACAAACAACTGCTACACAAACTAAACAGGGATCTTAAGCGACTTACAAGAATACTGTATGTTCTATTTTTGGCCATTTTTCTCTTTATTTTGTATTTTTTCTTCCTCGATAAAGCAGCAACGCAGCACACGCCGACCCATTTACTCGGTAATAAAATAACATGTCTTTACAATACATCTTTACTTTTAACAACAAACTCTTAAAACTACACGCACACACACGCACGCACGCACGTCACCTTGGATTGACCCTTAAACCCTCACCTTTAGCAGAGGAAGAAGAAGCGCGTTCTGTGGGAGCTGGCCATGTTCTCAGACATGTTTCGCACCTTCAGGTAGTTGACGAATCCCCTGAAGAACACCATGAGACCTGGGGAGACGGGATGCAGACGAATTAGGAACTGCAGCTCCACCGTTTCCATGTAACGGATGACCACACCCTTAAAGGCCTAAACACATCAAAGGCTCGAGCGTAGAGCGCAAAGCTGAAATCTCTGGGCATCCTTGTCTTCCCATGCTGAACTCACTCATCTAGGCCATTTAAATTGATCAGTTGAACAAATTCAACAATATTGTTCATCGAATAATATGGGAGTGGAGTGAAAGCGGATGCACTCTACGCTTCAGCTTTGGTGTGTTTCAGCAGTAAAACTTAAGCCCCTTTCCCACTGGACAAAAAAACCCACTAACACCCACTCACATCTGGCTTTTGTCTTTAGTGGCAAAGGTTACAATCGGCATTCATTCCCAGGAGAAATTACTCTGCAGGAGTATTTATCGGCTCCAGCTCCGATCGGTAGCGATGGAAACATGACACCCTCATGGTGGACACGCTCATTTTCTATTCTATTGCTATGACGTGAGTTGAAGTTCCAGACGTTGGCGCGTCAATACGCAAGAACAACATGCGACGGTGATTTCTCTTCGCATCGTGTTGCAAGATGCAACACTGGCAAGACAGCAAGGTGAGAGAGCTTGAGTTTGAAAGAGAGACCCAATATAAGAAACGGATATAAAAAAGTAAGTGACCACCGTAACATTTGCATTGGCCTCCATGCTCCTTTCTACGGTTTGCTAACCCTGTTTTCCGGCGCATACGTGACTTCGAACGTGACACACCAGAAACAAACCCCGAAAGGCATACTCGTCTACTGGCAATCGCCTATTTTTAGCGGGTTATCCCGGTGTTTAAAAATCCTGCATATATGGAAAAAGGGTATTATTTTAGATTTCAGAAGTGATGTAGTGGGCTACATAGCAGCGCTTTGGATTGATCCTGGTCTAAATCTCGACTTAAATGCACAAAGTTTAAAAAAAACTCTGGTTTGACGTAAAGATGGACTCAAATTGCCCTCTATAGCTTAAATGCATACTATTACATGTGTAATATGTTACTAATATGTTACATGTTACTGGCAGTTTTGGGTTACCAGGTTAACGTCAGTCAAACAATCAAATTAACGTCAATCCCCCCCCCCCCCCGAGTGGGACAGCCTTGTGCAAGAGATGGCGGAAAGACGTGTGTGGCGGAGAAAGACGTACCAAAGAGCAGGAAGATCCACCAGAGCCAGTACTGGCCGTTGAAGTAGCCGGTAAAGTAGTCTGAGAACTGTGGGAGGAGAAAAAGAAGAGACAAGATGAGCAATATTAATAATATGAGTTACATGAGACTGAAAGGGGGACTGTGCAGTCCCCCCCTGGGAGTCAGGTCCCCTCACTCTCTTGTCACAGCTGAAGACCTTTTTCCTAAGTGTTTATATACCCGAGTCATCATGTCATCATTATCTTGACTTGCAATGTATTTAATTGTTGTTGTAATGTTGACAAATGTCATCTCATCTTCTTTTAACCTTTCATCCTTTTGTAAAGCACTTTGTAACCTAGATTTTGAAAGGTGCAAAGCGTTAATCTCTGGCACATGTAGCAGTGGGAGTTACACCTTCATAAGGGTATGGGTAAATCAAATACCGCTCTGGGGAGCTAAGAAAAAACGTGTTGCTTGCCGTGCCTTGCGAGTAACCATAAAACATTAACTCAAAAACTCATTAACTCCTAAAGAGCTAATCTAAGAGTATTATAAACTATAACAGTGTTACCCGAACAATGAGAATCCACTTGATGAGGGACAGGCCGAAGCCACAGATGGCACCGTAGCGTCCTGCGATGGTATTGGTCAGACAGAAGGACAGGCAGAAGCCAATCCAGTTGAATAGGAAGGCCACTGTCAGGGGCGGGACATAAACATACATTGGACACACGTATTACAATGCATATGCAATGCATTCGTTGTTTTTCTCTTTGTGGTTTTTTTTTGGTTATCAAATAAAAATATCACATATCGCATACATTTGATAATTTGCTGTTTTTGGGAGTGTTTTTTAATAGTTTTTACTTTTAAGTCAGGTTTTTACAGTCTTTCAGTTTTTTCCTTTGCATCTTTTTATGTCTTTCTCCTTCCAATGTACAAATATTTGTCTTTGATGTCATGTCAGTGTGGTTGCAAAGCAAGCCAAACTTACATTTTTTTGTAAATATTATTTTTTATTGATCTGATCAGATTACGCCTTTTTTTTAAATTCTCCATTATTTATGTCATAATTATTTTCGGCCAATTTTACACTATTTTTCCCCCCAAAACATTGTTGTTTCATAGACTTCACAGTGGAAGGCAGCTGTCATGTTAAAAGTGGACCATAGGGGGCGCTCACTGAAGAAGGCCAGCATGAAGATGCCGTCATTCCCCACACGCAGCTGGTCGGCATCGCTGAAGTCATCCCTGGGAGAGAAGTCGTCATCCTGCAACACAACACAATTGATAAAGTTTCACATTTTGACAAATAAACATTCACAATTTCAGGTTTACGGATACGTTATATACTTGCTTTTATGAAACAAGCAAAAAAATCAAATAGTGGGACTGCTATGTACTGCTCTGTAATTACTAATACGGTAATTCAGCAGACACTTCTATCTCAAGTGTCTTACAGTGAATTCAGATACATGGGGTTTGAACCGAGCACCTTTCCACACCCTAACCAAGGCATCCCATTCAAAACGAAACAGTTAAACCCTTTCCTCCCCACCCACACATTTCCACTGAAAACGGTAGGCTTCTGAGAAAGTTGTTTCAGCGGCGTGGTTTTGCTTGAGTTATGGTGAATCAGTTGATCCAGCGTCAACTCATTCTTCATTGCTATTAAAAGAAATCCTGTGGAACACGATCATAAAGTGAGTCAAGCGCACTCAAAGAACTCGCAAATTCAATGTGTAATTGAGCAAAGAAAATTATAGTGTTACATTGAATGCCACCGCCCATAGCATTAACATTTAGATTTAGCAGACACTGAGAATGACCAAAGCATACAATAAAACGGGAGTAGTAAAAAAAAAGTTAAAACGCTGTCTGACCTAGTTTAAAGAACAGACAAGAGTATGGAGTAGCCATAGCAACCGGAAAAAAAACAGCTGGTAAATACATTTTAGATGTGTGCGCGTATTTGTGAGTATGCACGTGGAGATGCGCGCGCGTGCGTGCGTGCGTGTGTGCATGAGAGCATTTATGTGCTTGTCTGAATGTCTGTGTATTTGTGCTTAAGTGCAGACGTGTGTTTCGCCACGTCTCGCATGACAAACACTGCGGCACTTTCAAACACAACAATGTCTCCCTCAGAAGCACAAATCGTTTCCCGATTAATTGCTAAACAATGACCAAAAATAACCATGACTGTTCACTAATAGGGCGACCCCCGACCAAAGATTTTCCTAGTCAACTAGTAGTCGTTAGATCAAGCCATTACTCGACTAGTCGTCGCAAGTTTGATATTAAAAAAAATATATATACTGTATTTAAAAAATATATATTTTAATTATTTAAAATTACATCTATGTTTTGGGCATCAGAAAATGGTTCCAGGGCTGAGAGAGAATGTTATGAGTAACATTGTTAACACTGTGCTACATCACGTAATATTGAGCCTTTGAAATATATATTTACAAATGCATGCATGCAGCGGTAATGATCCGGAATGTGTCGGAACAACCAGCAAGCAGACTGAACATATTGTTAATTTATTTCAACATCACACAACTTATGAACTTGTAACACCAACACAATAACTTTTAAACAAATGATAAACAAAAAATACTGCCTTTTGTTAAAAAAAAACAAAATTTGAAAAAATCATCTCTTTTTTAAAAATGTAAACAAATATAAATTAAATAAACAAACAAATAAATATACAGCAAACTGAAAGGCTTAACAGAGAAATGGCTCAGAGGTCAGAATGCAAACGAAATGTAACATTAACAGACATTTCGTTTTCCACAACAGGCCAAATGAATTATCAATTAACCGCCTATATTACCAACAAACTGAACAAAGGCGTGTTATAGGTCGTTAGGCTAGGCGGCTACCTGACTCACTCACTGACTCACTGATTTTCTTCCTCCGATCTCAGTCTTCTCATATTATGAGGAAGTAACACAAGTTTGTCCATCACAGGAAGACGCACTCCTAGGACAGCAGCTTGGACGCTATTTGATAAGCTGGTCTTGAGACTCCCTGTGAGCTCCCATCTCTTCAATTGTGCTTTCGCTGTCGTGCCGTCGTCATCGCGCAGCAACAAGTGGCGTGTCTTCCTATTCCTTGGCACGGGCAGCGTGGCAGACAGAGAGCAGCTCGGTGAGAGTGATCATCATAGGCTTCAGCACCGAGACGATGTCCTCCGCTGTCCTCCGCTGTCCTCCAGTGGTCAGCTGTGAGATCCAGATCTCGGTCGGACCGTTGGGGGGGGGGGGGGGACCGGGGTCTGAAAGCCCAGCTGTAACCGGCACCACCTCTGTTCCAGGAGCCGCTTCTTGGATGAGTTTGTGTTCAGCCGCTTTCTGTCGCTTTTGTTTCTCAGCAAGAGCCCTGGCACTTTTCTTGAAATGCATCTGCCAGCAGCAATGGTTCGACAGATCGGATCTTGTTTCAGAGCCGCATTGGCGCACAACTGCTAAGTGTTTCCCCCCCAGCACAACAAACTCCCTGGACATTTCCCCAGGACGGGTTATCAGACAGTAGTTCAGCGCACAACGCCATATTAGCCGCATTGTCTTGTACGACGGCGGCCCTCTTTTCTGCAGGAATCTCAAATTCCCCCCCATCACCATTACCGAGTCTCTCTGCTATGTTGGCAGCTGTGTGGCTCACCTCCAACACTTTTGTTTCCAACACGAACGCGAGTGTCGTCGCCAATCTACATAAATAACGTGCGCAGCGACTGTCATGTAACCCTCCATCTGGTTAGAGGTCCATATTGTTGTTAAGCTGACTGCTGTACAAAACTAATTCTTTAGTCGTGTTGTACTTGCTTGCTTGCGACAAAACACTTCATTTCCTGCATTCTGGTGAATTTTTATGCACCAATTTGTGCCTTTTCTGCATCAACTTGTGGTTGAAATCTCTTGATTTATGTAAAGGAAAACATCAAATTTAGGCACTAGGTGACAATTCAAATTATAATGGAATATAATTCAGGGAGGCTCTCGGGCGTTCTGTATTGCTTTCAAGTATTTATTCTCCTGTAGATCAACTTTTCTCATTTAATGTTCTCCCTGCTGAGTCAACACACACACATAAAGGCATGATTTACTTTTCTCTCCTCTTTCGTGTGTCTTGTTTGGGGAAGTAACCTTTTTAAATGTGCGTGTGGCACCTATTCACATCAACGATACATGCATTCATTTTAAATAATGTACGAAGCCCTTTTAAAAAAGGGGTTTATGAATGCAAACACGCCGATGCATGCGTGCGTGTTTGTGTGTGCGTGCGTGCGTGCGTCTCACCCGCGGCAGCAGGACGTCCAGGGTGGAGGCGGCCATGGCGGCGGCCTTGGCCTTCTCCGCCTCGTCGTAGGTGGGCAGCGAGGTGGCCACGCTGTACGGCGGGGGCACCGGGAAGTCTGCCCCGAAGCTGGTCCCTGTCCACCAATCAGGAGACGGCACCGGGAGAAAGGGCAACGGTTAATATAATGACGTAGGGCTGCAACGATTAGCCGATTTGCCGATCCACGCAAAATGTATCGAATCTAATCGATTTTGATAATCGATTAATCGTTTAAGTTATTTATAGTCATGCAGTACAGAACACAAACATTTCCTGCTTACTGTTGCAATTCAGTTCAAATTCATGGACCATTATAAAAGGAATACAGTTTTTCTTGGCTGCTTGTCAGATAAAGCAAGCACATTTAAGACATCACTTTGTATTCTGGTGACTTGTGATAGCATTTGGTATTATTTATGACATTTTATAGACTAAATGATGAATCGTAAAAATAATCGCGAGATTAATCGACTATGAAAATAACCGTTAGTTGCAGCCCTAATATGATGTCAGCCAAAGCAAAGGAAAAGCTTTTTATTTATTTATTTTTTATTTTATTTTATTTTAAGGGACATCCAACCTAACTTAACCGGCTGTAACTCTTTTTTATATGCCATTTTTTCATGCAACGGTTTATATGGTGGAATGAGCACATCTAATCCTGGGGTTTGTTCATTAATGGAATAGTCTTTGGTCTGTTGATTTATCTGATGGAAGCAGAGGTAAAAAGAGGGGGAAGATGAAGAGAATTAGGCTTCACACGCACACGCAAAGTACCTCCACCTTTACCGTTAACTGCTTCTATTAATCACAACCTGAGAGGGAAATCAACCGGGGACATTACTGATAATCATTTCTAATTAACACTTACAGGCTGTAATGGCTTTCCATTTCTTACCACCTATTTTACTATATGGCATTGTTTTTTAGCACTAACCAATTTCTTGGCTAGTGGTTAGTTCACACAGACGCTGACCTGCAGGTGTGGGAATTGTATTATTCACCAACATTGTGCATGTGACATACACATGCACTGTGCAACTAACCAATTATTTTATTATTTTATTAATGAACGCGGAACAGATCAGAACATATAGTTGATGAAAGTTGACCATTGGCAAAAACATTACAGCGCCCTCTGTAGGACGGTACCATTATTTTGCTGACGTTTATGATTTACATTTTTGAGTCACAGTACAAAGTACTGTGGAAGCAAATAATCCTGATTCTCGAATTCATCGATTTTTCCCCGGTCCCTAATGTCCATCAGGCAACCTATCAACCTACTGATCAACCAACCGACAAATCAACAGACCAAGGACTAGGCTTTATATAGATATTATATCGATATTGTGATACGAGACTAAATATAGTCTTATATTTTGGATATCGTAATATCATGATATGGCATAAGTGTTGTCTTTTCCTGGTTTTAAAGCCTGCATTACAGTAAAGTGACGAAAAAGTACCTCGGCTTTAAAATGTGGGTATTTTATATAGACAATTTATTGATTGAATTACCAGAAAACATACTATATCGTGGTATATATCGCTAAGAGATATTAAATTGCCCGTATCGGGATAGCTGATTTTGGCCATATCGCTCAGCCCTAACAACCAACCGACAAATTAACCGACCAACCGAAACGGCCAACCTACCGGCTACCGACGCGGTGGCCCCCAGATCCATGGGGGCATAGGGGGGTGGAGGTGCCTCGGCTTGGGCACCGGACCCTGAGGCCTGCTCCGAGGAGGGGGCAGGGGGGTCGGAGTCATGGGTGTTGCCGTGGCCTGCGGATGGCGAGACATCGGTGGGCTGGGAGGCGGATGATGATGATGACGATGAAGATGAAGATGACGGCGAAGAGGAAGACGTGGAGGGCTGCTGGTGTTCGGACGCCGACGCCTCCGATGAGTCCTCCTCGTTGAGCAGCTGGGGGGGAGGAGAGCGAGATGGAGGTGGTAAAGCGGAGAAAGCAGAGGAGGAGGAGGAGGAGACGAGGAGAAGGGGAGAGGAAAGTAGAGAAGGGAGGAGGAAGAGAAGAGAAAAGGGAAGCAGAGGAAAGGAAGGAGAATCATTAGTCATTAGGTCAGGTAAGGTCATGTTTGTCCAGCCTAGCTGTGCATCACGATTACAGCACTAAAAAAAGGTTACACGCCCTAATCACACTCATCAGCTCAGCTGGTGACATACGTAATATTTCCGAGGAAATAAAGAGATAGCAGTTCCCGGTAGAACAGCTCATCATTTAAGCAACAACTGTTGTATTATTACATTCAAAGGAAGCACATTATCCACAAATAGACGTATGGTAATCGCTTTTGTTGAGGAAGAGCAAAATGGAGAACCGAGAAGAGATAAGAATGAAGGCCGACGCGGTAAACATAAATTACATTTATTACACTGACATGGTACGGTCATTTTACCTTTTATATAATATATTTTAATATTTGGTGGGTAAACGGTCAAAAAGGTGGGTCGCCGCGGCATGAAAACGTTTGGAAACCCCTGATTTAAAACAACTATGCCCTTATGCACACTCACACGGCCACACACACACACACAAACACCTTCCGACCTCCAACTGCAGATCCCAAAGGGACAGAGTGCAAAAAGGGTAAACACCACCGGACACGGACAGACACGGAGAAAGTCGAGACGGAGAAACCTGAGAGGGGAGTGATGTGTGGATTAAGAGGAGCTCTGGAAGTGCCATCACACCGCCACACTGCTATGTTTGTTTCATAATCCCTCCTGAAACGCGATCTCGCGACAGTGGTTGCTCAATGTCACTGCAAAAAAACCCACAGGAGGTTTTCTGAAGCCCCCCCGGTCGAGCCATGTTACGATTATGCTGATTATTGAGTAGTTTGGATAGTATTGGCCAGGGCCGGCCCAAGCCTTTTGGGGGCCCTAAACAGAATTTGATTCAAACCTTTTGGGGCCCCCCCTCCCACCACC
>JAOPJI010009232.1:0-17782 GCA_027122695.1 Merluccius productus
CTATATTTAAAATATTCTCTCAGTGCACTTGATAGTATAATTAATTTTTTTGCACTTATAAATTTATAATTAACAATTTAATTAATCTTTGCTTAACTAAATTGTTATACAATACTATTAATTCTTTCTTTGCAGCCTAAAAGATATAGGTGGTATATTAAGAATAAATTTGCACAAAATAGACAAAGTAACAATAAATGAATAATATTACTAAGATTTGCCATGTGCGCGCATGCACGAGAAGTATTTATTACTTCATTTTCGCAAGGATATGTCGATTTAAATGGAGTTTCGTTTCAATAAATTTTTTATATTATCTCCTTTTAAAATACTGAAAAAAATCATGGGGTCCAAATGGACCCCGTTTTTACTCGGAGGACATTCTTCTCATAAATTTTAAAAGAATAATTAGAAACATAATTTTAAACTATTTTTTAATAAATTTGACGTATAGGAAATAATAGCAGAATCTATATACATGGTATTAATTTCCATCACAAAAATTGAGTTTTAATCTTGCTTGGGGTCCAAATGTACCCCAGTATACTCAGCAGGATAACACAATTTGACATTGAACAACTAACTCAGTGCGAATGAGCGCCAGTGCAACGAAATTAACAAACCAAATTTTCAGCGCGTCTTCAAATAAAAGGTGTGTCAAGTAACAATGCTGTACTAGGTGTGATATATCAAAGATAGTGTTCAAACTTGTTTCTTCTCGTGAGTTTGAAAATACTAAAAATAACCACGACACAAACAATTGGGAACAATATGGCAATGCCGATCGATGCTTTGATTCCATCGGAAACTTTTTCTATCGCTAAACGAGATGGAGTAGATGGGGTAACTGGAGTTATTGTTGTAGTTGGTAGTGGTGGTTTTGTCGTTCTAATGAATTATTTCACCACAATGTATAACAGTACGAGTTGTATATGTTACATCCACTCAATGATTTCAGTGATAGTTATCAATCCAAATCGTTGGTCAATGTAAGGTAAATATTCTTTGGGGACTTCAGGAAATTCCCTTTGAATTAAATTAGACCAAGTTGACCAACAACTTTACTCATTATTAATAACCGCCTGAGAAACACGAATTCCCGCAACTCTATCCACCACATATATCAAATAAATGAACTTGAAACAATTAGTATTGATGGATGGTATCTAAAAATGATAAATTCATATGTTGGCAACAACAAATTACTTCTTTTATATTGTTGACAGCAGCACAAAGCTCACTTTTTTTATCACGTAAGCTATTAGATAAATCCCCTGAAATTGGAGGCGATTTAAAAAAATCGTTGTATAGCTAGAGAAATTGAGAAAAATAACCAACTGGTGAATTAAAAGGAAATGACTATTCTTACGGACACATTTAATCCGGCCCCACGGATTTACCTATATTAAACTATTCGTGGCCATCGATGTCGCTCTTAAGGGCGACAAATAATTAAATATGGTAGACTCTGAATGTACACTTTATATCTTTTCTGCAAATAGATGCTAATAAGATTAATAATTACTATTGCTCAAGCGTAAATGTCGTCTACGATTAAATTTGTCCGCAGGATTAGTCAGTGATACTTAAAAAATGTTAGTGGAAATCACCAGCAGACGAATGTTGGGAGCAACTTGAAAAGGTATATTTAAGTCGGCAAAATTTGATTGTTCCTTATTGCCCATCACTATTGGTTGTTGGGACACAACTTCATCTATTGAACGAAGACATTTCTCTTCATTGAAATTTCCAATAAATTCAACCGTCTCTTCACTTGCAAATTCTTTAACACACGAACTTACCTTCTGTGATAGATCGATTACAACCCTATGATTGCTTGGGATACAATGATGATAGTATTTATTGTCAGCCTTCTTTTCAACCTAAGTTTGATTCAACGACATTCCATTAAAGGACCGTGGTGATATACTTTGAGCATTTTTTGTATGATGAGATAATTGACTTCTGATGTAGTAGCGCACCTAAATACATTTGCCACCAGAGCATAAGCAGTGGATTTATATTCAACACTGTGAATAATTCTAGCTGGAAATTGCTTAACGTCATCAGTGAAAAAGCCCAAAAATAAGAAATTTGTCCGAAATATTATTACCAATGTTTTTGTAACACTCTAAATATAATCAAGTAAACCACCAACTAGTTTACCTTAGTATGCAAGCCGAGTGTGGCAGCACTATAGATTAACGTGCTTTCTCTCCTAAGTGTGAGCAATTCGATTTGAAGATTATCAGAATTATCCAAATAATTTTTAGACTCTCTTGCAACAGCCGCAATATCTTGATCTGACTCTTTGCCAGATATCCTAATAAAATATAAAGGGGAAATTGACGTTGTTCAATTGCAACATATAAGAGGTACTTTTTCAAGAGGCTGGGCTTGTATAGCAATTTGAAAAATATGCTTTTGCAAGGAATCAACTTTAAAAAAGTTTCTTCCTTTACACTACTTAGAATACCTTCCAGATCACGATCTATTATGTGTAATAATAACTAGTTACTAAATCAAGCGTTGTTTGGAAGTTTTTTAAGGAAATGTTTATAGCACATTTTTAAACGAATTGTAACTTAATGGTTAGCTTTTAGATTCAATGCACATTTCACAATCTCAATAACGTCTTTCCCTGTTTAACAAAACTATGGAGTAGCTTTGTTATTGTGAAAATTTTGTGCACTACTAGCCTAATGTAAATAACATATTTAAAAATTGACTTGCTGTTGGTTTGAAATAAAACTATTTGTTCAGCAATCAGTTATTAATTTTGCACATTATCAAGAATTTATTGCTTTGGCGTTTTTCGGCATTGTCGTTGACTGTTATATGATTAATAACTTTTATATAGTGGTTAGTGTCTTCCAATAAAATCGGCCAAATTTATTGAAATCTTCTGTATATATTTATAAATTTAGTTTTGACGGCTTAAAAGTGAAATACTAATTTATTTTAATACTTTTGTTGTTTTGAGTTTGCTTCAAATATCTGATTAGATTGAGGTTATTAATTTTACTGCTTTGGTCAATGAAGTTTTGTTATGTACATATTTTGATACATTAAATATTAGCAAGAAATTAAGTCAAATATATCCGTGAGAAAAAAGGTTGCATCACTGACGTTAAATTTATGATGGCTTTAGACTTGTGTAATTAAAAAACTACGACTATTCTAATTCTTACCCAAGTATACACTTGATTTTGTTTCTAGCATAGTTGATCTGGATTGTCCTATTCCATCGATAGTGTAGTTGTAACATACTACAAAACAAACATTCAGTTGTTTAACTACTACAATGCCGTACTATATCGAACAATTTTAATATATGCTCTATTTAAACTGCTTACAAATTGAGTACGTTCACAGAGTACTCCTAGCCACCTGAATGACATAGATAACCAGAATAAATGGACAATACGAATCATTTTCCTAATTGTTAAAGTAAAAATCAAAAATGAACAATTTCGGTTACTCCAAAGTGTGTGTACTTCTTTTAGTCGAACTGACAGGATCCCCAGCACAAAATTTGTTTACTGCTATAATTTTTTAATTCGTAGTCATTCATTTTCTAAATTTTCTACCGATTTGAATAGAATTGAGAATTTAATCAAATGATCAACCTAATAAACAATTTGAACTATGAGATTTTGTGAAAATGATTCAAAAGGCGTTATTTGTTTCACGAATGTTTCTACAATCTATAAAAAGCCATTATAAATCAACTTTATCAAATATTTGTTATGTAAGAAGTATTTGATAATCGCTACCTGCTAACTATGTGACCCTGGCGTAAAACTAATAGATAAGTGCACTGTAAACAACTGCAAATCCTCTTTACTCGTAACTCCACGTATATACATATATATATATATATGTATATGTAAAATATATATGCGTCAGAGCTAAAAATAACACGTAAAAAGGCCTTTTATCGATTTTCACTCAGTAGGTGCATTGAAGAAATACAAGATCTATGTTTTGAAACAAAAAATATAATTTTATAAAGATTTTCAAATTTTTATTTTTCTGGTGAACTATCTTAAAATAATGCATGTATTACATTTGATTAGAATTAAATTGTTGACATCACGTCATTTAGCCAAGCCTATTTAAAGCTGATTTGTGGAGTTGTTTCAAACTCTTTCATTCCCCCTTGATTGCAATGAACAAGAAACTGTGCACTAAAGACGCATATCTTAGTCAATCTTGGTTTGTTTTGATTTTTTTTTAAACAATTACATTTTAAAATGTAAATGTAGAGAATATTTAATTTTATCTGAATTTAATTTTAACTATTTAATGCTTAATAGACCGTCCTATTTATAATTTTCAGTAGCAAAGTTATACTTTAATAATATACCTTTAATAAATCTTAATTAGGTGAAAGTTTATACTATTACTTATTGCATGCAGTTGTTATTAATTTTCACTATTTACAACCAAAAAGTATCCTATAATATTGCACTGTACTCTACACAGCTTGAACAAATGTATTATTTGAAGTAACCACGCACAATTGCAACTTGTAAATTGTTTCAATACTTATTTATTTGTTTAAAACTGACAATAACAACAATGTAATCATAACAACTTACTGTTTATATGTGTAAAACAAGAAAACTGTTTCAACCGAAATTACTTCATGCCATTAGAGTTCGAGTCGAATTTTTTCCTTTCTCAAAAAAGTTATCAATTAGAATGTCTATTCAAAATTCCATATCTTTTTGTTTAATAGTGATTTATCGGCCATAAATTAGATTTTGAAGCGATGTGAGGTTTAAAAAACCTTAGAACTGAATCGGTGGGTTTTGATTGAATTTTATTAAAGAACGATTCCTAGGTAAGAATTAATGATCAAAAAGCCAATATTAAAGAATATATAAAGAAAGAGAAAAAGATGGATCTTAAACTAAGGGGTTTCTCTGAATCTTTCAACTATGGGTTAAAACACAGTTTGTGGACACCGGTCCACGGAATTTTGTGATAAAATGCTCGGTTATTTCGATTGAAATTTAGAAATGGATGTGTTGATTCGATAAGTTGAATTTTTATTTGTAACCAATGTAGAGCAATAGTTCACTCAAATATGCCTTATTAGATTTGTTATTTAAAACCATCTACTGTATTTTTAACGATAACAACACAAGAAATAAACGTAGCTTAAACATTACAAAATGTCCGCTGTCTAGCGACTTTATCTAAAAAGATATATCCAAGTTTCAAAGCTTCTGATTAAGGGATCGCTTCTTCGCTCTCTCCAAAACATATTCGACTATGGGATCGTTAAACTTGGGTACTCCGTCCACGATATCGTAGTTGTTTCCATATTTCAGTTTCTTAATGATTATGTCTTGTTTTAATTTTATTTTTTCTGTAATTCTGCTGTAGGGAATGTAGTCTACATTTGCGTGGGAACGAACGGCGTCAGCATCTTCTTGTTCAAAAATGTCGGTGATTATTTTATAATTAATGGGTGTTTCGTCTCCTTGCTTGTGTAGGCAATTTTCAGTAACATCAATGTGTTGAGTAGTTTCAATTTCAGTGTTGCACTTAATTTTTATTTTCTTGGGATTTCGTTCCGAGCAAAGAGCCTTTGAGTGTAGCTTGTTGAATATCTTGTTATAGAGGACACTCTTCCTTTTTTTGGCATCTCCCGAATTGAAAAAATACCATTTCTTTGTAGTTAGTTGCAAAGGTTTTTGTGGCTCACCGCAGAGATGACTTGACGACGTGGAAGAGTCAGTTGATTCGCTGTGGTGGCTTTGATGTCGGATCGAAGGACGACATGCTTCTTGGGTTTCATCATTCGCACATTCATCGCCTTTGATGTTATCACTATTTTGTTGTTGTTGCTGTTGCCGCTGCTGCTTTTGGGTCGAAGATGAACACATTTGTTTGGATAAATCTATGACGCATTCATTTAAATTGGTGTCATCATTATTTTCTTGTTGTGCTCCGGTGGAAGGGATACACACATCCTGGGATACATATTTGATACACTCTATAACGTGAGTGTCATTTTGGTTTTCTAACAAACTTAGAATATCGGGGTTTTGGGAAGAAATGCTTTGACTAGGTCGAGATTTCTCAGAAGAGCAAAGACTTTCGTATTTGTTAACGAGATCGCACACATTGGGTAATGGTTCACAAGGAGTGAACTCCAAATCAACAGAATTGTAGCAGTTGAGATCGGATTTTGTAGTCGCTTGACTTTGCGCATCGACTACCACCTCATTCTTTTTAACCAGTGTGTAACATTCGTTGTGCGAATCGGTGTCATCTTCGCCGTTGACACTTTCATCAACAAAAATCATTTTGGGTGTTCTTTTTTGTTCATTCTCTAAAAAATACCCATCTACTCTGATTTGTTTAAAAGTATTACTTATTAGTTGTGTGTTTTCTCTGTCAATCTCGACATCGCATTGCTGCATTTTGTTGAAGTGGTTGTAGGTGCTCTTATCTTCATCGATTGGTCGACACTCATTCTTTTGTTGACTCTCTAACCAAATCAGCGTTATTTATCGGTCACAATGACCAAGAAAGAATAGCAGTACCTATTTCCGGTGTAATGTTGTTGTTATTACTACTGGATTGTTGAGAAGTTTTATTGTCCCCCGATTGCAGGCATTGATAGCTGAAATTAGTACTTGGGGTGCTATTAGTTTGTTCTTCTAGCGATTTTGTTGAAGCTCCATTATTGTTCTCGTTGACTTTGGGGGTGTCACTCGAACAGTCTCTCTGGTGAGAAATATCGTTGCTTGGGCTGTCCGCCGCGTGCGCTAGAGAGGAAATATGCGTGTCATTGTGTTCTGGGCTGTATCCAGTGCACACTAAATTTTCGGCTTTTACGGTTTCAACAGTTTCTCTGTAAATGGTGTAATCCTCAGGATCATCAATTGGGAGCACTCGTTCGTCTGAGTCACTTTCACAAATGGTATCATTGTATGAATGTGCATCAGAAATCCCACCCACATATCGGTTCTCCTCCACACTCTTACATTTTTGCGCATTTTCCAATTCATTGGGGTAGTCATTCGAGCAACTGGATGTAGTAGCACAAGTTTGGCAGTCTTTTTCATTTGTGTATAGCATGTTTTTGCAGGGAGAAAACGGAAAACTTTTACATTGTTTACAGCATGCACATTCTGCGTTATTGGTCGATGACTGCTCTTGCAATTCCTTATTTATGACGTAGGACGTAGAATTGTTGCACTGTAAATATTTCAATTCATCAAACGTCGGTTCTACTACATAGCATTTATCTTTGGGTACCGGTTTCCTTTTGAGTTTTCCAAAGATGTAGCTGGCCAAACTCACCTTCTTTTTGCCGAACTTATTTTGAAGTTTTACGTGTTGCGATTTTTCATTGTGCTGTGCAGTGAGAAACTCTCGTTGACACTCTTTGCAAATAATCATACTGTAGCCGTCATCAAAAATGATGTCGATTTTGTCTATAGAATCCTTTCTACAAAGACCACAACTCAACGAAACGTGAATTTTGAGTTGGTTCAGTGTGTCGGCCTTGATGTGTTTGGTGTTTGTTTTTTTGGAAGGTGTTAGCATTCGTGCTGTTGAATCACAAGCAAATGACTGAGCGGAATATTCAAAGGTTGCGCCAGGACCTGCCAAGGCAAGATCCAGGTACTCCACACCACCGTTATCATCCTCATCATCGTCGCTGTAGGTAGAACTGCTGCCATCAATGGCTCTCCTTCGACTTTCGAGATCACTTCTAGATAGGAACACTACAGGAGTTGTACTCCCGTCGTTTGGTTGAGCATCAACTCCCAGTAAGGTGTAGGGTTTACTGTGCTGAGCTCTATCATAGTTTTGTATTCCAGGTACACATCCCCCATACACCCAAGGATGTTCGTTCCGGACGAAATTATTTTGATCGCTTTCTACTAAATTGCAGGTGGGGTCTAACGACGATACGTTTGACTGTTGTTGTGGTGACAAATCACCAGCAACAAAACACCTTTGCTTTGAGGTGTCACGTTGTTTCTCGTTAATATTGGATCTTAATGTTACAAGCCCGTTGGTATCAAACATTATATCAGTGACGTTGGTTGTAGATGTTGCTGGCCTTATGTAATCGTCGGAGTTGGCTAATTTCGCATGTAAAATTAAAAGACTTTTCTGTGCGAGTTATATACTTTTAGTTGTTGGTTTTATGTACATTCCAATATGCTTCACCATTGGCTCATACTTCTAATTATAAATGTTAACGTATGTGCAATGTGTGACTTACAACGGGGACCGAATGCAATATATTGCAGCGAACAAGGTAATTTTTTTGGTCTCTATCGCCATCCTAAAATATAACAAGTTGAACTGGCATCGTGAGGTCAATCTATTCGGTACTTTGGTGTAGGTTTTACTTTCTAAGGTGTTATTTTGATTACAACTTTGTCTTTTCAACGTACTTTTACTAGTGTGTTCTTTCTAACCCCCATTAGAAAGTACAGAAATAAATGGAAACTTACATTCTCAACAACGTTTGCGTTTTTTTTTATGGAATAGTTGGACTTGATCAAAGGGTCGTCAGAATATCTGGAGTCTACATTGTTTGAATGCATCAAATGAACTATGAAATGATCGTTACTTAAACAAATGTGCGCCAGTTTCGATGGTATCCTGACTTTTCCAGATTTGTTTGATCGAGTATTATATTCATCCGTTTTCTCGTCAAAGGTGACAATAATTACATCGCCCGTTATGTACACATCGAGTCTAAAGGTAAAACAGTTGACAATTTTGACCAAGCTGTAGTTTTCACTGTTCCACAAAGTGCTAAATTAGGTCATCTAAGCAGCTACTAACGATACAACCATTTACTGCAAGATTTTATGTGGAGTCGTTGGTGGTTTGTTGACAAAGGATTTAGTGCAGAAAAATAATTCGCAGTCGTCGTATTCAAAAATAAAATCGTCATTACGGATTCTTTAAATTTGATTTATTACAAACTTGATTCACACAATGAATCACATGGCGTTATTCCATAGCGTTCCTAATTTAGCATATCTAGTCGCATTTTTCCTACTGAGGCATTTTTTCAACGCGTAAATCCCATATGAACTGAGAATTGGCTTTTTCCCAACTGTAATAAAGCTTGGACTAATTTTTAATTAACTGTCACACACATCATTTATGAAGAATTAGTCACTTTTTTAAATATTTAACATAATGCAGGAAGAGATATATCGACTTGGAGTAGCTGTGAGCCTGACTGTTTCTTAGTAAAGGTCTCAATTTGCCCAAGCAAATAATCGCCTCTTTAGTCTCGTTCAAGTATTTTGCGAGAACGGTGTACCAAAATTCACTATTATAATTCATCAGCCCTAAAAATAACTAATGACCCCAATCAATCACGCCGTCATTCTACTGTGGATATCATCAAGAGTGAAGATTTGTTTGTATTTTTCACTCAGTTTGTAAGTGAATCTCAATTTTTTATTCATCGACACTACTTTCGACATTATGTCATGAAGATATAACTAGACAATTTTGAGTTGCGTGTGTACGTACAATAACCAAAGAGCTACCAATTGTGATCTGACATCCGGCAGTTGTACAAGTCGAGACTTTTGTCGGCCTTTTTTAAGAGAGACAATGTTATTATGCTATAATAACAGTTTTATTTAAAAATCAACATAACATAAGAGTGTACACAAGCTTCGCAAATTTGGTTAAGGGTTTGGACGGTGCTTATTAGAGTTTCCTATTCAAATGTAAGACCACATGCAGATTGGAATGTTGAGAACTAACCAGGCTGATGAATTCAACACTGAATATATGGAATAGCGACCCCATGTCGAAATGATAGGTTCTCATAATGAGATAATTTTCGTTCGTCTTTCCATCCGTTATCACTCCGAACCCTATCACATTATCGGTGGGGTATTGAACGATATAGGACTAAATTTATTGTTACAGTATTCAACGTGCATCGTTCTAAAACAGTAAATACATCATAGTAGATATCAACAGTGAGGTCATCGGAAATATTTATACAGACAGGCACCTTCAAAATGGGTACAAATGCCGCATTAATCTAACAATTTTGTGATACATTATTCAGTGACTTTAGTAGTAGTAAAAATTGTATACTTGGATGGTTCTTTTTATGTATTTTTGTTTATTTTTGTTTTCTAGATCGTCTGGAACACTTAAAATGTACGATAAGCAAAGCTGATTAAAGAGTCGAGCTCTGGTCGCAGCATCCATGAGTTCCTTTTGAATGAGCTTATTGGGGCTCTTCATTTTACATCCTACTTGCGTTTTACACAAATTCATTCTGATGTGAGATGTGTTCAGCCAGTGCTCTCATAGTTGACGCTGAGACGTTAACTTTACAACGCTAACACCTAAATTTTGTAGCGATTGAATTCATCGGTTACCATACTAATTCCAACACTCATATTTTATGGTTACACGGTGTCAGACTTGACAGTAGAATGTTCTATTCTATGATGTGGTAATCGAAGATCCTTAACAAATGATATTACTTCACTAGTAATATATAAATGCATATATGACTATAAATTAGGCAGTTTCAATAACTAATTACACGATTGTTCAAATATGTTCAAACATAACAGCTTAAGTGTTTATTCGAAAAATCATCCAAAAAATTATGTATTTTAGTGTAAATTTAATAAAATATTTTAAAAACTTGTATTGATAAAACTGTGCGTATTTAAGAATTATTTCATGATAAATCCACATAAAATATTCAAGAAAATGTTGAAAATTCTGAATTTTCGTTCTATTTTGTATGTAACCCCCATCTTCATTTGTTTTTTATTATTATTAAAATTGTAAGTGTCCATGTGGCTAATTTATCACTTATTTATCAAATATGCCGTAAATTGTACTTTTACGCGCCATTTACATCAAAGTTGACATGAACAAATTTGAAACGCTTTTTGAATTTCATGATTTAAAAGTAGCGCGACACCTATTTAAACCCCTCAGCTTTAATTTTGTTAACAGATTTTGCGACGCAACCTGAGAAATCTTTTAATAACCTGTATGCGCACGCGCATAACTTTTTGAAACGAACCTTTTAATTTATTTTGTTATTGAAATTGTAAATATTTATCTGGCCAATCTATAACTTTAGATAAAAACGTAATAAATTGAACTTTTACGCGCCATTTATATCAAAGTTGACATGAACAAAATTGAAACGCGCTTTGAATTTCATGATGTTAAAAGTAGCGCGACACCTATTTAAAACCCTCAGCTTTAATTTTGTTAACAGATTTTGCGACGCAACCTGAGAAATCTTTATCTTTTAATAAACTGTATGCGCGTGCGCATATAGTTAAAAGACTTTTAATTTGACAAATTTTTAAAATATGCTCTGATTATTTTGTCAAAATGAACCCCTACGCAAATGACTCATTTGGAACAATAAAGTAGGTTTTTGGGGTTGAATTTCAGGGGTTGTGTTTAATTTTGATTTCGTCTAATAATTAGACTCTAATTAATTGAAACATAATCATAATTTTTTATAACCTTAACTATATGAGTATATAAAAACTTTGCTAATACTCATTTTATATAGTACAAACATACATACAATTTAGCATCAAAAAGTTAACAATTAGCATACTTCCAATGAAGTTGTCACCCTACGGATCGGCGTCCCCTTTTTCGAGTAACCATTGATAAAGTCTCAACCCTCAAAAAACATTTACACACAGCGATACATAGATCAATTCATTACCATAGACACGATATTTTTCTAAAGTCTCCATTTAACCCTATTAATGCTATTACCGTAACAAGTAGCTGCTAAGAAGATTATTCCATTTCAACTCAGAATGTATCTGAAGTTTTTTAAGGATAGGTCAAGATTGTGTTTCCCAACAAAGATTACAGTGTTTCACACAATGTACCATTATTTTGTGTATGTCTAACAACAAAATTTTAGACGCTACACCAAGCGTTTCTCGACAAGTATCATAAAAATAATATATTGCTTCAATGCACAAACTTCTATTAAACTGACGAATAGTTAGTAGTGTGTATCACGAAAATCAATGTCTAATAATCAATATCAAAAGCAAAAACCACCCGAACGAAATTCAGTTTCGCTTGAATCCCTGTTTGGATAGCGTTGGCAAGGTGAGCCGAATGATTGAGCAAGAGATTGCTGATATCGGCCAAGTGAAGGTGACGGACGACAAACAGCGCCAACTAGCTGGATCTACACTTGTACAACATTTGTACAATGACCAGCCACATAGATTGTACCTGAACAACGACACAAATCCATTTGAATTTCAGCTAAAATCAACAAGTGATTTCACGTCGAAAAATTCAAAAGTAATTTGTTTTTATCGGTTAACTCTACCAAATTCTCAACTACTATCGAACAGCGCAACAACAACCAAATTGAAATTTATTTTAGAATCCATCCGTGCTCGATATCGGCCAAGAAAGCCATTTACGATGCATCAAGAAAGCACAACGAGCCAAATGGATAACACTTTCATGCATGGCATTTCAATTTGGCTTGCTTGCTCATCTGACATTTGTGGACTATTCGTGGGACATCATGGAACCTGTCACCTACTTTATCACCTATGGTACTAGCATCATAGTCATGATGTACTATATTGTAACAAGACAGGTGCTACTTTAAGTATAAACTCGGCGTATAACATCTGTAGGAATATTCCAATGCAAATCTAGAAAGATACATTTACGAAAAAGAAATGGGCAAGTTGAGTGGGCAAAGAAATAACGCACGCGTGCATAACATTAATAAAAAGCGGACAACTACTACTATTGTATAGAAGTACAAAATTATATGTCAAGTTGAATTTGTTCTCCTTGGTTCTTCCTAAGGTAACGTCTAAATAGGCAGAATGAGATGATACGTCGCTTAACCACACAAAATTACTTGACTATCTTGTGTTTGTTATCTTTTGATAATTGTTCCCTGGCATAGTCCTCTAAGGTTTGATTGTACTCCTGTGATTTGAATACTACAGAAAGTGGAAAGAGCGATAAAATTCACTTGTAAATTTTCTGGGATCCACAATTTCAAGTTGATCAAACCTTGTTGTTCTTCTTCGCTCAACGACTAAAACCATCAAATCAAGTATGTGTGCTCCAAATGAGTACACATACGTCCCACTTAGTGGCGTCTATTTTTAACAGCTTGCATGTAAGATGTATTTGATCGTCGTGCGAATAAGGCAGTTTCTTAACACTGTAATAGTAGAACCATCGACCATTCCAAACGATCCATCTGCCCAAAAAGTATGGCATAGTGATCGTTTGGTAGATGAGGAGGGATTTCACATTGGGACACTTGACTACGTGTTTCATGTAGTAGGTGTCTTTGACCAAAGCTTCGAGGGTTTGCTCGTATTCGTCGTCGTCAATCTCGATGTATTTGCTTTTTTTATTTGACGTTCCATTGGAAGCGTATTTGAGGCTGAGTTGTTTCTTGGCCTATTTATTTATTTAATGGCACTGTTATACTGAATTTGTCACAAAATTAAATATGATAGCAGCTAGTTTAATTAAATTGTTTCCATTAAGTAAGCAAGTATATATATATATATATATATATATATATGTTACCAAATGATGCAACTTAGGATCCTGCATGCGCTGTTTTATTGCTCGTTCGTAGTTTTGCTTCAGTATGATGTGCTAAAACGAAATACATCACAATGTCGTGTACACACCCGCTAGCCCACTTGAAAGAGCGATATAATAACAATCAATCCCACAAGAACCACTCGAATATCAACGTAATTCTGTACACTTCTTTGGTAATACATGTAATAGTTTCTATAGCGTTGCTCTTAAAGCAGTTAAAAAATCCGCAAACAACACACCTACCAGGATGATCTAAGAAATAATCGTATTCTTCCCTTGTGGTGTCATCCTTGAGTGTCTAATAAAGATATCACACATAAACGTCAATATTTTCCAGCCAACACACCTCGTAAGCAGTGTTCGCCTTGATGTATATAGCTTTGGCGTCATAATCCTGTGTGAAATCAACTCAGACAACAATCGTTGTACTCTTACGTCATTTCTGTCCGGATGGTACTTTAAAGCCAGACGACGAAATTTCCTTGATATCTCCGACTACAATTTGCAACTTGACAGAATCTGCGTACAAAACAAGTAGCTACTTTTGTGGCATCTCGAGTCACATTTAACACTAAACACAACACAACTCACTATCCACCGTCTCCACATTGTCATACCTGTGTAACAATTTTCCGTTCCGCAATAAATATTGTAGTGGCCGTACGAATTGAACACACCGACCGGGTTGCATGCCAGAATTAGCAAAAAATGCAATCCAATCATCTTTAGAGTATTCTAGGCTATTAGTCCGACACAATAGTAACCAAGGAAATCAATTAAAGCCTAGATTATAAATACCAAGTGCGCTTGCGTGAATCCAAGAGCGAGTTTATTCACTCGATAGTTCGTTCCTTAAGATGACTTCGCAACACAATGACCTCTCGATCGACGCAAATGCATTCGAAAGTGATTGCTATTCATCACCAAACTCGCTACTAATTTCCTAGTGATAAAGGACATTTCTGACAAACTGGGTACCGGGCTGGACGAGGAGAGTTTGCGTTTATGTATTTCCTTGTGTGAACAAGATGTAAATCCAGAGGCATTGGCTCTCGTCGTCAACTACCTACGAAACGCGTAGTTTCTGTGACATGCCGAAATACGGTTAGATTTTGTATTTGAATGGAAGGTTGTTTTCTGTTGGCATTATTTTGTAGCTTGTTCGTGCACTATTTAAAGTTTATTTTTGTTACCTCGATCAATTACACAATTGATTCGATGTTAAAATAAAGCATCCTCAAAGTTCATGTATGATGACGAACGTGTCTATTTGCACAATCAAGTATCGGCCCACTCAATGTTCACGCCAGTGCCGCAGTTTTAAATAATAGCACAAAGTTTCACAATTCTTTATATCTACACACATAGGAAGTTTTTGTCCATGTGTATTTAGCCCCACGAGGCATGTTAACAACTTTTTCCTTATACTCACACTTTACAACACTACTAGTCTTATGAACACACAGTTCACAGACGGATAATTTCAACACCCCAGAGAGTTTAGTCAACAGTTGTCAGAAATTTCGTATCAACCCCATCTGACAAGGATCACAATTTTGAATTATTCTTGAGTGCGCATGCTCAAATTGGCAGCCAATTTTTCTCAGATTTTTAAACGTCCAGAAGTGGTTAATAGCATCGAGTAATTTAATGAACAGTTTTCCATGAACTTTTCAAAGAATCACACCGGACGTTCACAAAGACTTAAATGCTTGCGCACTTGAATGGATAATATTTGTCAACTCGTCGTTTTTTGTTAAAAATCCTCACAACCAACAATGAAGACGCAACGCATCTCAACTTATAAAGTGTCATTTGGAAAACGACCACTACCTAATTCAAGACTATGTGGTGCGCGTGCGCAACATCGTGGATATATTGCCGCATTTGTGTTGCTGTAGCGAGCCGTACGACCGTGCACCTCTAACTTCAACGTCATAAAAGGCACAGCCAACATTTTATCTGCGTACGCAACCCACATGGCAAAAAAGAAGGAAACGGACGCTCGCAAAGCAAAGGCTGGGAAAACCCCCAAGAAACCCCGCAATGAAAAGCCAAAAAAGACCAAAGTTGCTGAGTTGGCCCCGCCAGAAGAGACATTTGAAGAGTGTGAGCAGGATGTGGTTGACGACGCGCTGATGACCAATGGACAACAACTGTGCTGCCCCTACCTGGATACAATCAATCGTGCCGTGTTGGACTTTGACTTTGAAAAGTTGTGTTCGGTGTCGTTGACCCACCTGAATGTGTATGCATGTTTGGTTTGCGGGAAGTACTTCCAAGGCAGACACAAAAATTCGCACGCCTACGCCCACAGCGTGGAGTACGGACACTATGTGTGGATCAATCTGGAGTCGTTGAAATTCTACTGTCTACCTGACAACTACGAAATAGTGGACTCTTCGTTGGACGATATAAAGCGCCAGGTGAAGCCGCACTTCGACCGAGACTACATCAAAGCGCTGGATGACCCCAACGTGGAGCACCATAAGACTCTCCGTTGTCTAGATGGTAGCACCTACCATCCAGGCGTGTTAGGCATGAATAACATCAAAGAAACCGACTACATGAATGTGGTGTTGCAGTCGTTGACTTTTGTGCAATCGTTGCGAAACTTTTTTTTGGTCGACAGCAACTATGTTGACATTAGGCGTCCTTCCAGCGACAACCTGTACACCTTGCTGATTCGATTTGGCGAACTCACCCACAAGCTGTGGAACAATATAAACTTTCGTTCTCACATCAGTCCCCATGAGATGGTGCAAGTATGTGTTTTGATTTGGTTGTTACGAAAGATTATATATATATATATATCACCAAATTGTGAAATGATGCAGCAGTTATAAAGTTGATTATTATTGTAGGCCGTTGTGTTGGCCAGCAAAAAACGCTTCAATCTCGAAAAACAAAGCGACCCCATTCAGTTTCTCGCTTGGTTGCTGAACAACCTGCACCAATCTTTAAACTGGAACAACCACGACAAAAACTCTATTGTTTACAAGTATTGTTGTGCAGTTTTCATTGACTAAGTGTGACAAAGAACATTTCGAGGCAAAATCAAGGTATCCAGTAGACAAATGAAAATCAACGAATTGGGCGAGTTGGAAGACGACGACGCAGTCGCCAAACCAAACGAAACCGACTTCCAAGTCCAACCGTTTCTGTTTGTCCCGCTCGATATACCGCAGCCACCACTTTTCAAAGACGAAGTTGAAGGCAATGTCATTGCGCAGATATCACTCTATGAACTGCTTGAAAAGTACAACGGTCTCAAAGAACACATCACGTCCACCTACCAAATCAAACGGTTCTCGTTTCTACAACTCCCCAAATACTTGATATTCTGCCTCAAGCGTTTCAGCTACAACTACTTTTTCACCGAGCGAAATCCCACCATTGTTAATTTCAACATCAACTGTTTGGATATGACCGAGTTCGTCGACCCTGAAGCGCGTCGAAATCTCAAATCCTCGCCGGTCTTCCGCCTCATCGCCAACATTGTCATTAGTCAAGAGTCTATGTTGGATGGCGCCGATAAGCCGGCCTACCTGCTGCAAATCTACCACAAAGGGCTCGGCAAATGGTTCGAAATTCAAGATCTTCATATCAAAGAAATCATGCCTCAAATGATTACCATATCTGAATCTTACGTTCAGATATGGGAACGACAATAGTGTTGATTGTGTGTAATTTAAGTTGTTATGGTTTGTTCCATTTTTCTCAACTCTTTGAATCCAAGTGGGCGGCTGCATGGCAACGTTTGTATAACAACTTTACATATTAACGCAACTAGCCTTATTATACGGGGTTATGTGGTGCACAGTAAAATAATAGGCTGAATCTTAAGTTGTCTATTTTTTAGAAACTTTCCATGCTCGTTCAGTCTTTTTTCTCGGCTTTGTTTCTCCTTCGCTTGATTAAAAATACGCAAATTAATTGTTCATAATTAAATTTCTTAAAAATCCCAATAAATCCCAATAGAACCATAATGGCGCACTAATTCGAAAAAAAACTGATACGACCCAAACTCGCCGACCCGTGCGCGCGCACAATTATTGATGTTATATTAGGAAGTGGCTATTGGCACGGTAAAATTTAATCCTGGTCCCCCAGTTTTACCTATATTTCATTATTTGTGGCCCATCGC
>JAOPJI010009308.1:0-17768 GCA_027122695.1 Merluccius productus
CATTTATAGTATTATTATGTAACTAATTGAGGTCATTTAATTTTTTTCTGAAGATATTCCATGAAAAGAAACTAAAAAATATAATTTTAAAAAATAAGGTTGTTTTTTATATCAATAAAATGAAATATATCGTATAATTTTCATAAATAAATATTTTTTTAAATTTTTAAACCAATAAAAATTTTGTTGGTTTCGGAGTACATCTTAAATTAAAAAAAATATAAATAGAGCTTCTTCCAAGGAAAAAAATTTGTTTATAGTGTCGAAATGATGTAAGGTTATTTCGTGGCCAGATTCTATATAGCGGCTCCAACATTGGGGGAAAAAATTTAATCCCTACAAAATGGCTCTTCTGGTTAAAAGGTTGCCGACCACTGTTGTAGAGGATGGCACACTTTTGTCACAAAAGTCAACGATCAATGTTGATGAAAAAGGAGGCGCAAACTCCCACTACACCACATCACTTTATTCAGCAATCGCTGTTTTGTTGATGGGTGGCGTTATATGTGCAATTGCAGTAGTTTTCTAGAGGAAAAAATGTTTCTCCAACACACCACGCATAACAATAACTTGATTGTTTTTATTCTCATTTTGTAGATCCGTTATTATATGCTAATTTTATATGCAATTAATATTCTATTATTTATGTGCATTGTGGTGGCGTGAAAAAATGATTTTATTATTATAATAATTTTATTATAATCGTAATATAATTAGTCAAGGTATATACTAAATAGTGATCGGTGTTTTGTAAATTCAAAGCACAGCTAGGTAATGTTGCCTTTGACAATTGTTTAAACTAAACGTTACACGAGAATGCCTTTTGATTTAGTAGTAACCGAGAATATCCCCCAATAGAGTTATCTGTAACTAGCTAATGTGTGCGTGTGCCATGCAAAAATATTTCGTGGCCTTTTGTGCTATACTTAGCGTCGATTTTCAAACACTGCACATACACATTTAGCTAACTGGGATTACTGTACTCTAGAAACTCTATGAGAGTTACTCGGGTTACTGAAGTGGAAAAACGGGTCATTAATTCTTTGGACTCGATTTTTGCCACCGACAACATTTGGTCATTTCGTGGCTTCTAACTGTATAGCATGTATTTGGTTCAAGTTATTTAATGCCATGTTTATGTCTCGACGAGTTTCCGATCAATTTATAGCTAATATTCAAAATTAATTAAAGAAAACACATACAGTCAGTGACCAGTTTTACGTAATCCTTTTGGGACCATGAAAAAAGTGCGTGAAATTGATCACGTCCAATTTTAAGTACCTTTTTTTGCCGCGCGCGCACAGAATAAAAAAAATGTTTTAACAAATTAATCGGTAGACACGTTTTTGTCAAAAAATGGTTGATAATTTTTTTATTCCTGAATAAAATATTTTGTTTTTTTGTTTGTGTGAACCTTTGTGATATATTGTGTTTATTTTCTTCCAATTAACTAAATTCGAAGATTGATCATATTTATGAAAGTGGAAAAATAGCTTTAAATATACGATCTAAATTAGAGCCGCTTTGCAAGAAATTTGCGTTTTGTTTTTCAGAATGCCATTTAAAGTAGAGATGGTTGAAACACCGAACTGTTTTATTGTTGCAGTCTTTCTTTCCTTGACTTTTGTATCATCATAAAATTTTATGATCTCATATATTTGTATTAATGTTCTTTTTTCGATGTTATGTTTTCTTGCCATTTAGTATGCGTCAAAAATAATAAAAAATCAAGGAAACTCAGAAAAAATTGCGTAAAACCGGTCAATCACGTGATTATTTTTTCGATTACTTTATATACTTCTAAAATTATTTTTACATAAATTTGAGTGTTTTAAAACTAATGAAGATATTCTATATCTATTTTATACATGAAACTTTGATTTTTATAAATATAAACAAAGTGCGTAAAACCGGACGTGTGCAAAATCAGTCACTGACTGTATATAAATACCAAAGCATGGCATGTAATATTGTTACTAATAAATATTTTACTTAATCTATAATTATAAATGTTTCCAATATTGTACTCGTAAGTAAGTTAAAACTATAAATTCCGAATTATATAGGATTTAAATAACAAAAGGTAGAGAGAAAACTAGCTACAAGGAATACGCATAAAGATGTCGCTCAGTTTGAAAATTACGCTACTTATTCTACGTAACTTATGTTTACACTTCTAAATGTAAAATTTAATTAGTATCCCTACACGGATTCAGTCGCCAACAATCCCCCGAAGTGAAATTTAATTTTGAGTCAATTATTTATTTACTTTCACGTATAGAAAAATGAAAGCGATGAAATTCCAGTGCAAAACGAACTAGGTGCTCAACTCAACCTAACTGAATGTTTCCGTAGACATATTTTAACTGGTTGTTTTCATAGATGATATAGATCGCCACTTTAATTTGACCCACGAATGCCCCATGAATGTCTCAGGAGAGCCGACAGACCCGTCACTTGAAGCTAAAAATCAAATCGAAAGTTTAATCGGAGAATATCTTGAGATTGTGGAGGGAGCTTTAACTTTCGAGTCAATCAATCAACTTAATGCTGACATTGAAATTCTTACTAAACACCAACTACATCTTACCAAAGAAATTCTCCGTTTAAGTTCTTATGCGAACAAACCCACTACTAAAGATTGCGCTGGAAATTCCACCGTTGCACCAAGGATTTGCAAAATACATAGTGTCGAATACTTGCAGTGGCAAAGAACCATAATAAGAAATGCTATAAAAAGAAAACGCAAAAGTCTTGCTCAATTGCAGTAATCAGCTACTTGAAAGCCTACTAACTTTACCATGATCACAATACAGTCGTCTAGTTATTCCTGTGGTCCATTATTAAAACCAGTCTTTTTATGCTTCCTATATAAAAGTAGCTTTTTATATGGGAAAAGGATGTGGAATAAAAATACACCCAATCCTTAGATTTTATTTTTTACTAAGTTAATTCAACGATAACTTTATAAATTAGTAAATATATCAATTGGAGCGTAAAACTAACGAATTTTTCCTTCAAGGTCAGTAAAAAGCAATGATAACATAATTATAGTAATATAAGCGTGTTATTTTTCTGGCTAGTGGGAATTTTAAAACGTTAATTATTGCTTTTCGTCAACTTAGTGAATATTCTTTACCAAAGATAACATATAAATTATTCGCTGTGGTTTTCAACAACACTGCATTGAGAATGTTGATATTGACGAATAAATATCTATTGGGTTTATCAATTGTTACTTGATTTAGTGTTAAAAAAATTGAAAAGTTTTTATTAAACCCCAAAAATTAATAATTGAATATTTCTAAAATCAGTTCAAACGCAATTAATAATTTAGATCAGGATATACAATTTGTTGGTTTGTGAACACAAATGTGTCAAAATAAATATATACAAAACTCCAATTTTTAATATCAGCTTGATCATTTTAATTAACGTTTCGCATCATAAAAATATGTAATTAATTATAGTGAGGCATCATAATGTTCGGAGTGTTGTAACATTTTATCCGAGTGTCGTCAGAAAGGAGCTAATTCATATTACTTATTTGGGTGTAATGTTATCCGAAATTGTTTCAAACTGAACAATTTATTCAACCCCTAACAATGTTTATCTACCATTTAAACAATTGTGTTTATACATCAAACAATCGAGATAAGTAATCGCTTTACGATAACAAAAATATTAACAACTAATGAAAATGATTCAGCTCATTTATACTATTTTACGTACTCAAATGAAAAATGAATTATTTCACTCACTATAATAGCAATGGTTATTCTCTGCAAACTTACAATAAGCGGAAACTGGCACAATATAGGAATTATTTATTTGAATGCGACCAATAAAATTGTGACACTGGAACCAAAAATGAGAACACACATCGAGTCATTCGTAGCACGAGAACTTCAAATCAACTGCAACCAACTCAACATAATCAATGTAACACCACAATTGATACCCTTGGCCACTAAAATCTTAAACCTAAAATAACAGTGTGGAACAACTAAACTGCCGTCAATTCCACTGGAGTCGATAATTAATGAGTTACTTTCAGTTCAGCTGATATGTGGCAAGTTGGCTCATTGTGATGAGAAAAACCAAAGTAATTAACACCCACTAACACTGACGATGTATGTGGTGGTAGTTGTCGATATGAAAGAACCAAAGCATTGTCTATCGTGTCTGGTATTTTTATAATCCTAATAGAAATAGATAGTTGACTGGACAGGTAATGTCGAACGCTATCAAAACCGCACTTCACCAGCTATTTGGTCACTTTCTATCATCAATACTACCAAAGTCGTCGCAATATGAGCCCAATGTATACAGTAATTTGTAAATGTTTAACGAGTGATGTAGCGTATCATTATTGACCCATTTAAAACCGTGGGAATCCTCCAAGCCTATACAAAAATATTCTGTCACCAACAAAATATGTGTCCATCGGGGTGGGATTTTACTTAGAGCAACTAAACATTGAATTGCAGAATGTTGAATGTAAACGATCGTCATTTGCATACCCTAATGAACGTTAATGGTTATGGGTAATTTTTTGTCGATTACTACTCATGAATGTTCGAATAAGAGCCCGATCATCCAAGTTGTCCAATGGTACCACTGTCTACTTGATTAATACGGAGATGGTCATTATTTCGTAGATTCAACGTCACTTCACGGTGTGATCAACGTTGCGGATTCCTTGAACATCATATGGCTGGGTCACTGGAGAAGACTCACCACTGCAAATTTTATTAACCCTTGAAGTCACCACCACCCACATAAATCAGATTGTTCGTTAACCAGTAAAACTTCACGAGATGGGAGTAAACACAGTTTTTATTTTTCGTCTATGCGGTTGATTCTACAAATAAGTAAATTATAGTGTGTATATAAATTCTACAGATCTATTTATTACTAAAAATAAATAACAGAAAACTTCGAACTATTCCTATAATTTGAGTTGAACTAATAAAAATGTGTACAAATTCAAAATGTTTTGGTAACAATAAAATACAATTAATTAAACAATTAAAATATATGAAGGTGTGTTTATTGTTTATATAAAATTAATAAATACTGCGAATAAATCAGGTAAAAAACAAATAAAACGCTTGCCTTCATTGAAACAAAATAAAAATAAATTAAACGATTAAAATTTATTTATATTTGGAACGAAATTTAATCAAATTCAACAAATGTATATATTTTTAAATTAATTAAATAAAACACACAAATTCTACAACTAAATAAATGAAAGAAAAATAATAAAAATCTTCCTAAATTTAAATAAATCAATTCAAATATAAAAAATGTGTTTATTATTGAAGTAAAATGAACTAAAATACATCAAAATTCTACAATTTTTATATATTTCGAGTGAAATTAATTGAAACGCGTCAAAATTATACAATTTTTGTAACATTGGAATTAAGTTTATTAATCAAAATGTATTCATACTTGAAAAAATTGATTTAAAATATAACAATTAAACAACTAATTCATCGAAAAAGATAAAAATGTTGCTATTACTAAAACATAAACTAAATCAACATGTAAAAATGTTAAAAATACCTGTCATTGAACCCAATTAATTAGCCAACCAAAACCTAATAATTCTAAAACCTGAACTATTGATAAGATAAATTTGGGAAAACGTGTGAAATGTGTTATTAAAATCACGTCTTCCAAGCACCAACAAATTTACACGCAATCATACGGAAGCTAAAAACTAAATTGGCGCCAAAAATACACCAGCATCAACGCGCATGCCCGCAAGCGAAAACCTATTTTATCGTGCAAGATGCTGCAAACCAAAGAGAAAGTAGGCTCGAAATATTCTACACGTTTAACTAAAGTAAGCAGACAGTAGAGTGGTTGAGAAAACTTGACCCAACGATTCCAACTGAGGAAATTCGCTCTGCCGACCAGTCCACTGCGTTGATGCAGAGTTTATCAGCACTGAGATTGAAATACCAATATGACAGTCAGTTTCACGAAGCCTTATCCAAAGTGGTCGCGGATCAAGTTAATTTTTACGATGAAAAGAGTATTTAATCCACTGGCATTTAAATATGTTATTAATGCGTAGAAAAAAGATTGGCATCCATTTTGCATGACTTGGATGTATCTCACGAAAACCATTGGTTGTTGAATTTGACAAGAACCATCGTCGACGTGTGCTCCCTCACGGCGTCCCCCACCATCGACACTACCGAGTAACAGCACCACTTTGACGTCTCGACTAAGTTGGAACTATAGTTTACTGGTTGCATCGGTGGCACAGCTGGAGTTATTGGATGGGGCCCGAGATAAAATCGACCAACTCACCACTGACAATGAGAGACTCAACGAACAATACTCCACCATTAAAACCATATCAACTAATCTACAGAAGTAACTAAGTGGACCTTTGACCACGGTTGAATATTGAACAATATGAATATAGTTACAGCAACCAACTGTTAACTTTCACCAACAACACCTTTGAACAGAAGAAAACCGAAACCAGCAGGATGCGCTCAAAGATCCACTCGATGAAACAACAACAACTGAAGCAAATAACGCCGTCCACGAATGCCGCTGAAAGTGCCGCAGTGAGTGTTTTTACTCCTTCGAAGAGGAAGGCGGCGTCATTCTTCGATTTGAATACGTCCGAGAATAACGCGGATGGCACCTCGAAGGCACCCACCCATAGTGTGATCTTGGGATTATTCAAAGTGATTCAACAATATCCCGCTTGGTCTCATTGGTTTAGGAGGTGAAGCTGAAGTTGAGTGATTTGACGCCATTGGAGAATGAGTTGAAGCAATACCACAATCTGCCGCCGGTAACACTTCTCCCCACAAATTCTGTTTTCTAACTCGTGTTTAATTGTTGTTATCATTGCTTTCTTTGCACGATGTGTGCTCCAGTTCAAACCTACATTAGAACTAAACTTTGACCTTCTAGAACAAACAACTGGCCAAATTCAAGATACAAGAACTTAAAAACGACATTGTACGCTCATCGAGCGACCGTTTCCTTTAAGTTTGATTTAGACCAAGTTGGACGATGTGATCAACAAAAAAATCCAGGCGCATGTCGAACCTCCTTTAGATAGCGGACCCACCACGTTTACTCGGTCCACTGGGCGAAAGTGTCAATCCTCCGCGGAACCAAGTGATGTTACCAGTAGCGACGAATCCTTTAATCCACAAGAAACCACCTACAGCAAACCCCAGAATAATTTGCCGAGCTTTTTTTGAGCTTCCATCCCATATCAATTTTCGTTTGTTAGTTAACTTTGTGAGTGTGCTTTGTTCTCATTACTGTTCCACGCAGGCAGCTTAACGCACGCCAATTCTTATAATATTTTTAAATGATCCATCTTAGCGTGAATGGAGAGTTGGATTTTATTGTTATATGTGTGTGTGTGTGATTATACTTTAAGAATACAGTTATTGTTGTCATTTAACTGTGTTAGCTTTCGAGATAATGAATTACATCGCTAAAGAGAGTGACAATCTAAATAGCAGGAAATAACCATTCTAGCGACTGGATGGTGACAAAACACCGTAAAGTGCGCATGAATGTAACATTTTATAATTGATTTTTCTATTGTTGATTGGTTTGTGTATTGTTTTTAAATTATTAATATCGTTTAAATTAATTAGTATATTTAATTACAAACAAAGAAAAGTGGTTACATTTTAATTATTTTTACAAATCCAATATAATATTTAATATATCGTAAGGTTTTTCTCGAACATTTAAAGCGAAAAAAGTGATAAAAATTGTTATATATTCCAAGTATGATCTGAACGTTACTGCTGAAACCATTCATGTTTTTTTGACAAATATTCGAATTTAGAGCTATTGAAAAGCCAAATGGTTTTTTTATTTTTTCGTAAAGTAATTTCTCTAATCTATACCTTCATGCTAATTTAAGCATAGTTTAAATGAATTTGAGAGTTCCAAATAAAATTTCATTTTAGTATTCATTAAATTTCAATCTAATTTAACTGACCTATTTTATAAAAAACGTCATGTCGCAGAAATCTACATGGACAACATCATAATCCATCGACAGTGAGCATATTTGGCTGGGAAGAGTATTCTAAGAAACATTGGTTAACTTTGTAAAATGCGCTTATAACTGTTTTTAAAACGTGGGCTGAAATTATAGGTTAGCAACAAATTGAAGTATAAATAAATTTATCTGAAGAGATGTACCCAAACATTATCAATTCTTTATTTCGCTAAAAAGGAGTTTGGGATAAAATATTGATACAACACCTCTTGTTATCGCGAGGTTTGTGTTTTAGATGTATGATGCATCCAAAGTTCTTACACACTTGGCAACGTGCACTATAATCGTCATCAGCGTAATTCCAATGGGATATTGATTAGCATCCAATTTTTTTCACGTAACAAATTTACCAAGTCAACTATACATTTCTACGTTTATCAATTGAATCCACTACTTTGCAACTATTATATTAATTGATATTGCTTAGAAAGGGCTCTTAGAACTTTAGTCGTCGACTTTGGTACAAAAAGTTCTTTCTAGAGTTTTTATGAAAACAATTAATAAACACCGTAGTGAATGTCCATAGAATGTTGGTTTAATTTGTGTATATGTACTATCACGTTACACAAAGTTAATTAAAATAGAGTGAGTAAATTAGTTCAGTTTAACTGCACATAAGCCCAAATATTGCCATGTTGTTTCATTTGGTGTTAAAGTGTTAATATAAAGTTCATTGAAAAGTTTCGGCCCTATATATATATATATATATGTGTGGTATTGAGATACGTATATGTGGCTAGTAATGTAAGTTTTTATCATTTTTCAATATTTGTTTAACCCTCTAAAGAACCAAAAAAACACAGCCTAATAAGATCTTTGGGGTCAATTTGACCCCAAGTTCTTTAGAGGGTTAATAGTATTCAAATAAACACACGCGCTTAGCTTTACCGTGCACATCAGTTCACTCAAACTATGAATGAGTACTGTCGATTTTCACGATACCCACAGTTGACAATCTTTTCATTTTTAAATGCTTTTATTCAACTCGTGATGATGTAACAGAGTGAGTCAATATAAGATTAAATTTTATGTGACCGGTTCATTCGAACCAGAATCCAATACATATATACATCGTGACCAATTAATATTGAACTATTAAGAATTTTATAATACGCACAATTTAAAGTTAAAGAGCTCCTATATAGTTTTCATATTGAACCGTCCTTTAAGTGTCTTACAAAATTTAATGACTGTGCTTCCTTGGAAAATTCGACCACTAATAAGCCAAACCACAAAGGAACGCTTCAAAGTATTAAGCCAACATGCCAGTTGTTGTGGATTCACTATGAACTATATAGAAATTCCAAAAGTCCAAATACTACAAAATCGGAGCATCTTTAACATCCTTGATCGGGCTTTTATTTTATATTACGGCATATTTTTCAAACAACCTCGTGGAATACACAAATAAATACTACTTTGCCGCCTATGGACTACATTTCGGGTGTATTGAATACACGAAGAATAATATAGTTTGTTATGAGGAGCTATCCTTTTTAAAACATAGTACTATTCTAACTCTGAATCCACTAACTATCCATCTTTCATTAGAATACTTGTTCTCGGATGCAAATAAACACTCTGAAAACAGTATAGTATGAGTTGTACAATGATTAAATTATTTTAGTTTTCAGCGATACTGAACGTAGATTCTATTATAGCCCTGGGACATGTAGGTTACATTGTAGAGCAACCACTGATAATATTCTCTAGATTCTGAAAACCCTGAAGCCTATAACTATTCTTGTAATCCTTATAAGTGTCCCTTCACTTGTAATACAATCATAGTTTCGCTAACAAAAAAAAACATTTTTGGATATAACTATTGTAATTTGATTCACTTTTATGTTTAATTCTTTCCAAAGATACCAAATATACGTTTGCACTCAAACTATTCATAACTGGAGGTTGGTGGGGTCTGATTGTTAGCAGCATTGTGACGGTGCTCTTCGTCGTGAAAATGCTTAAAATGCATTTGTTGTTTCCTTTGGATATTGCTTATAACATAGGAAGTACTCAATTACAATGTAACACTGTTAATTATATCGGTTAGCTGTCCTACTCCTAACTTATATTTTTAATTTACTTGTAGTAGTGTATAGGTACAAAAGGTACTTTCGATATATGTACTATGGATTCACTACGGGGTGCTATATAAGCACAATAGCGATTCATTTCGTTTGCCTTTGTCTATACAACCTTAAGTTGTACTTATATTTAGACTTTCTATATTGACTATATAGATATTTGTTAAAATATACACACGTTTTTTGAATTTTTCTTGCGCATTTGAACGATGAATAGGACTACAAATAAAACTTATTGCGTTTTAAAATGTGCAAAATCAATACTTGAAGAAAGCAAAATTGTATTAGTATTTCAAAGCCGAGTGCTCGTATATCTACTATATATATATCTACTATATATAAAAGAGAAGTGTGTGTGTTGCGGCAAGTAAGCATGTCTGAAGATTTTTTACACACATGTGACAACACTACTAATATACTAAAAGCTTAGATAAAATTTGCGGTTTTGATAGATTTAACTAAATACTTATTGGCATACTTAAATGCAATAGTTTTTAGCTGATTTTCAAAAATATAATCCGATCGAATAAAATACCTAAATAGAACTTTCACTTAATAACTCCAAATAAAGCTGGGCTTTAGCGCTAGTTTAGAATAAAATATGTGTTTAACTTTTTCTATATTTTGAGGCTAATTTATTTAGAGTACAGTGAAAGTGAGATTCCCATATAAATTTATACCATAAAATAGTGTGTATTGTGAAGTGATACATTGGAATAAAGTGAGGAATAGTTGTGATTTAACGGTCAGCGGTTGTAGTTGTTCACAATGACACTTATTTCTACAGGTGATGGAGTACTCATAGGAGTTGTGTTTATTTTGACCGAAACGTTTTCATGTTCGCGCTGGGTTTCATCAGTGGAGTTATTGTTGTTCAAACAAACTCCTTTTTCGCCGCACAAATAATCAGTGAATTTCTACAAATAATATATAATGAAAATGCACGAATAAGACGGCACTTTATGCGATATTCCTTTTTTCGTCACCAAACTTAGTAAAAACACCGAAGAACCCAGGTGATCAGGGCAAATTCCCAGTGCCACACACATGTTTCTTTTTCTTCGTCGTTCACTCCAACGCTCCAAATATTGTTCAGACTACACTAACACTGATGCCATTTCACTTAAAAGAATTACTTCGTGGCCGAATCTCTTTAAAAACAAACCACCCACGAGGTAGGGAACCTCCATTTTATTAGCCACCTCTTGGAGGCTCAGTGTAGCCTAACCCAACTTAACATTCGACTTCATAAACTTTGTTACCAAGCAAGATAAACAACTTATTTCGTTTACCAACACACCTAACCACTATTTATTAATGTCGCAAAATCAACAGGTAACATTCATATCTATTGCACAGGACGAATTTGCGACAAATGGATCCATTGACGTACATTGAGGATAATATGGAACTGGCTTCATCGACGATTTCCTCTCTTTTTATTGAACTCTGAAATTAAAACTAGTGTGAGTGTTGTGAGTAAACAACTTTACATATTTCCTTTCAGTCATAACTTCGATTAGTGCAAGTAGGGCTCTGTTTTGCATTGCACTTCCTAATTTCCTCAAATCTGTCGTCTATCAAACAGCATCAATTTTCAGCAACAACCAGCCATGGCTACCTCGAAGTTTTCTGTCAAATGGAGTAGCAGGAAGAGAGAAGAAACTTTAAAACCATACAAGTTTAATTAAGTATAAATTGAATCACCATAAATTAATGCCATAGTTGATGCCAAGGTAAATCTCATTTTTAATGCTTATTTAATTAGTTCTTTTATATATGAGATTATGGTTGAAAGGGTTATCATAAAGTTTTAAACATTTGAAAAACAATCATCGTTTTTGTTAGCTAACAGCATAATTCTGAATAATGAGACAATTCAATTGGTTAAAAAAGGTAACGTCGACAGTGAATATTATTGTTATAAAATAATGACCATTACCTGGCAATTGATTTAATTTAATATAAAATTAGATTAATTTTAAAACCGTGATAAAGCAAAACTGAACAATTGTCCCAAGTGTACAATTGATGTTTCCAAATAATGAAAACATTTATTGTTTACAAATTAAAATAATGTAAAATTATATAAGGTAGATTGCTCTTTGAATTGTTATCGATCATCACACACAGTAAAACAATGATCCAAAACAAAGAACTACGACTTTATTGAAAAGGATAAAAGCAGTTTATTTCAATTGAGATAATCCATCTGTTCATAAAATAATGAAGTCTTGAAAGAGTATCAATAACTCCTACTATACCAAATATCTCACTCCTCAGTACATACGTAGAATGTGCAGTAGTGGCATATCAGTTTTCAACAAAGAAACAATAAATTTTAGAAATAACGACCGACAGATAAACATATTCCATACATAGAAAATATAATATTGGATCTCATTAAAGTGCCACCAAAAGTGCACACAAATTTGAATTATTTACAAATGGGTTTATTGTTCCAAATGAGAGTTTTTTAAATAGGTATTTTACACATTTATGTGAATCTGTTTTTTTAAATTAGTCGTTTCAGATTCCATGGCCATTTAGCGTATTACTAAATGACTATGAATCATTTTAAATTGGAAAGGTTTAAGACGTAGGATTGCGTAGATAGATGAAACCCCTCAGTGAATCGAATTGATAGTGAAAATAATGAAATATCAAGTTAAATGTGGACTGAATTAAGGAATTGGCATCATGGAATTTCGAATGTTTACCATCCATGATTCCAGTGTATTCTCGGAGTAGTGCCGGCCTGAATGCCGTCAACAAACGCGTGTTTATTCGAGTTGGTTTCTATGGGACCATATTGGCTTATAATTGGCGGTTCTCTTCTGTCTCGACGTTCGAAGTTGGAGGTGGGCTTTTGATTTCTGTTGAAACGATCTCCACTTTTGTAATTTCTCGTGGGTCTTACTCTTCTATCTCTATTGCTATACGTTGAAACACGTGCATTATTTTGATTATTGGCCATTCTCACTGCCTCATTTCTACTAGAGTAATCGCTTTTATTGTCATTCACATAGTTGATACCATCTCAATGATAATAGACATACCTATTGTGGCGGGTTGGTGCAATTTTTCTTCTTCTGGCACTGATAAATGAATTTGAACAGTAGGAGTTGTTTTCGCAAATAATTTTTTTCAGTCCATTTTGGATCTGTCAATAGTCACAACAGCTACTCAATGAGCAAAGTTACGTAGCGATTGTGGCCAGCAGGAGTCACATTGGCGACAATCTTTACGGCATTTACGGTTTTCTCTGAACAAATATCGATAATTTGGCATATGTTAGAACTGTTGTATATCAACTGCTCGATCATGGTTAGATAGTCCTAATGCAGATATAGCAACTGAGTTGAAATTGATGAATAACATCGTGGGAACGCTGTTGTTGTTGTGAGTTGGTTGTGTACAGCTTTGAAATCATATCGACCACCATATCTTGTCTCTCGTTATCGTCAAAATTGAGTAACACCTCAAAAGCACCAATATAAAACTTCGGCAACGCTATTTCTCAAATACCAAGCAAGACAGACAATAAAAGTCCCGCAATACAACGACTATAAATGAATAATATAATACATTGTATAACGAATAGTATAGTTTTGGTTGTTTATAAGTTGTACTCTGTGTGTTGCTGCATCGAGCGTCGTTTCGGCATATTTGAGGGTCCACAATCAGACGGTTGAGGATGTGACGGGATTTTCCATCTATTTCGGCACACACGGTCTTTTGTAACTTTAAAGATTTCAACCGTAACTTAAAAAATACGCGGTTCATTCGACAATTCGAATTTTGTTTGGCCAAGTCACCAATATTTTGCAATACGTGCGATTTTAGGCGATCATTCAGCGTGTACATTGCTGAGATGGGTGTTTCCTATACAGTGTGAAAACGCACTGTTAAGGTACTTCACTTCATAATAGCGTTCGGTGAGAATGACACCAAGTAGATCTAAACAATAGTAAACATTAATTTACTAGTCAATTTAATTACTCAAAGTCACCACTGTCAAAGTGAACATTTTCGGACGACGATTAACACGCAGGTTTACAAATATATTTGTATTTATTATCGATTCGCAGATAACAAAGGTCAACAATAAACAAATAGTCGTATGGTTATCAATAAAAACCAATATGCTCTATCGATTTACTCAGCACATGCACTATCAACTGTAAAACGTTGGCGTATCATTGAAATTTCTAGTCGGTTGCATACCCACTCAGTCTCACACTTCAACAACACAACAGCGAAATTATCTCAAGTTTCATTTATGTGCATATTTTCGAATTAATAAATATTAAGTCCTAACCACAAAAGTATCTGTGAATTGGCGCATAAAAATGTTATCTTTGATACTTAAACAATGCCGATTTAATTTGTTCGCTGCATTTCTCTGATAGTATCCACCCAAAGTAGATAAAGAATCTATTTATTTTTAAATTCTATTCCAGTAGACAATCTATCGTGGTAATTTCACAATTCCTGTATTAGATTAACACATTATATCATTGTAGTGTCTTCGTTTGGCGTTATTTAATGATTTACCTTCTCAAACAAAAGTGTACTTTTTCATTAAATAGCAATCTTTGGCCTTGAGATAACAGTGTACATTATTCAATAACTGGTAAATTTTGCAGCATTTAAATTGCTCAAATATAATTGAAAGAAAAGTCGATAAGGAAAAACTCAGAGTGATTGTTGCAAAACATACGTAAAACGTTGAGCTCGCAATAGAGTTATACTTACGAGGGCAACAACTGCTAGCACGGCAATGACACCAACCATTATTAGCAAAAAAGCAGTAATTGATGTCGCATCTTCATATGCAGTTTTGTCGTTGCTCATCTCCTTAATTGGTGCCTCACATTTTAAAATCGAATGTTTATCATGCTTGTTTTCAACCATAAACGTTTGTTCCTCATTTTGAACAAATAATGAATTGTAGTAATCCTCCATAAAATCGTCTTGCCAGCTGATTGAAACAGGCTAAATGATACATATATCTACTTGCAACACGACAATTAAAGTTACACTCGTGATAAACAAATATTTCCCATATTTCTTTTCAGTATCAAGATGCTTGAGTTTGCTCGCCACTTGAACAATTAAGTGGCTATAGTATATCATATGGACAATTTTCTAATATGTGATAACAACATTAGTGTTATTTGTTATGGACAGACGTAATAATTACATAAGAAGACTTTCTTGAAATATGCGTTTCTTCAATTTCTTTCAATATACTATCAAAGTAATCAATACAATTAAAATTGCACGAATAAAAGGCATCCTACAGAATTTTGAAAATTATAATATGTAGCGAAAATAAATTAATTTCCTTTTTAAAACAATTATCAGTTCACCAAAAAACATTAAAAAATGTTATCATTATTTTAAATAAACAAATCGAAAACATACTGTCCAAAAGTACTGAATGAGTATATTCACATGGACAGATTCATAAGACTTCAATATCTAGTAGGTAGTGGCAATTACAAATTGCAACAAAAATCTAAGCACATCAAAGATGGTGAGCAAGTTGATCTGCTTTTCGAATTCTTCCAAATCGTCAATTCGGTCGTTCCATGGATAACTGGAGTTAGAAGACAGCATGACTTGGTTGATGTAATCCTTGCAAGTGGTGTAATTGAAGTTGTTTCTCAAATAGATTATTGTGCCATTTATAACCTTACGAATAGTATCATTGGCACCTCTCCCATTGTTAGGTATCCACTTATTGTATGTAACAGAGGGGAACTTGTACAGTTCGTCTTCGGCAGTGCATGGAAATGACAAAATTACACCACCAGTAACTTGATCAATTATATAGTCATTATTCTGCAAATAAATTCATTATTAGCACAACAAACTCTAAAATTAGAATACTAGAATCATTTTGATTATTAACCTGGGTAGAATCTCACTGTAACCTAAATTTTTAAACGACGTTAGACACACTATCGTGTTCTTGTAGTCGCTAGCTAAATGGGTTGCGTTTTGGGGCTGGTTACTGGGTAGTTCAGTTGTGTAGGACAAGTAAAATCCATTTCCATTTAACTGCATGTATATGTACAAGTTGTGAGAAGTCTACAGTAAAAAATGATAAAACATCAAATTAAATAATGGAAGTGGCTATTTTCATGGATCATATAATATAGAGGCCCCCAGTTTTACCCATATTTAATTATGCGTGGCTCCTACGAGCTAGGGCCACTCATAATTAACTATGGTAGATTCTGTAATTTATACTCTGTAGCTTTGATTAAAACAGGTGTTGGGGTTAAAAATGGCGTCCACACAAGCGTACATATCATGTAGGATCGAGTTGATCCATTAGGATAGCCACTGCCTTAAATAATTTATAGTAATCAAAGAATCACCCCCTTAGCCAGAAATCGTTTGAGACCCTCACTCTGAAATATGAGCATGTCTTCCAACGTTAGTCTACTGTACGACACCGATATGTTCAATAGGCCATCACTGTAAAACCTTTTGTTGTTTATACCTCTGTACAACTGACTATACGCGCTACAGTGGAAAAGTTGTTAGATCTGAAGCATAATGAAGCCGTGCTTAATACTTTGGGTGCATGTCTGTATCTGTAATAGCTACAATAACACGGATCTCACTCGAACCGCCGGAAGCTATGAATTTTCTTATGCAGTCATCTTCATAGTCAATGTTGGATTTAGGCGGTGTGTTTATTGAATTATATAGCGGTATGCAATTGGGCTCTATTATATTGGTACAGTTGAGAGTTTCCCCAGTAGATCCATTTTTTATGCATGTATAATTCGCATAGCTGAAACAGTAATGATCCTCGTAAATTAGCAAAATCTGTTCACACACGTCAACGCAACGTTTTACAATAACACTCACCTCTTCACTCGATTCACTCAAGCCACTTCCCAAAAGACTCAACAAAATTATGCCATAGAACAACCTGTGAACCATTTTTCAGGATTAGTAATCATTAACTACAATTGAGTGAACAACTTACAAATAAGCTGGTTCATCCGGTAAGCATCTGCTCTCTTGATCCAACACGCGTTGGTTCGTAGCAATTAAAAAAATTTAATTTCAGGAATAATTTTACAAGATCAACAATTAAATGCTTATGTTTTTGTTTTGATGTGTTCCGCCAACAAATGCTTAATAGAGACAGTGTTATTAGATGCAGAGTTGTTGAATTCGTTCTTTTGCATTATAATAAAACCTTTGTTGTTCAGTCGCATGCATACAAAATAAAATTAAAAAATCGCTCAATATCATTGGTTCGGAATTAAACACACTACAGGTATCTCATTATTACTCGGTTGTTTGTTTAAGCTCAATAATACATAGTTAATTCATACGATTGTTACAATTTTGTATTCTTTTTAAAATTAGACCAACCATCGATGTAAATAGTTTCATGTCGAAAAATAACACGACACACAAAGGATAGTGGTATAACTTAGTCCATGCACACATAAAGATGACGGCCAATCTATATTAGCCATTTAAATCCGATTTAACCCTTAAAGCAGCGCTTCCCGATTGGGGGTGCACGCACCCCTAAGGGGTGCGAGAATCAGTTTTTGGGGGTGCGAGAAAAA